>ML806987.1:129452-149426 GCA_009831015.1 Picea engelmannii | reverse complement strand
TTCATGTCCTATGTGAGGATTCTTGTTGTTGAGCCTGCAATTCATTCAGATTATGTAGCAATTGACTAATAATGCTTTTGTTCCACTTTTTATGAGTTCTTAATCCACTTTTCATTACTTTCCTTATATCTTTTTATTTCCTCATCCAACTTATACAAGCTCTGTCATGCTTCCATGACTCTGATATTCAATCCTAGGTTTGATTTTATCTGATTATACCTCTAATTCTTCAAAATGTGCCAACAACCATTTTTGTTAGAATTATACATATCATAGAAATTTTGTCAAATAATGCTACAACTCCTTTTTCCTGCTCAATTCATGAAGAATTATATCATATTTCTCCCAATTATACTAATTACAGGTTATTCTCCTATGAATAAGCTTTTCAGTGACTATTCTTATGCCCCAATCCGATCTCTGAGATAAAAGTTATGGCTTCCTCAAAAATCCATTTTCACCCCATTTATACACTTTCTTCATTGGTGTAATTTTATTGAAAGACCAACTTCTATCAATTGCATAAGAAAATATGTTAGGAACTAGAGAAAATTTTGTACGAGGCATAGATAACAATAACAACTAGAAATTGATAACAACTCTCAGATTTTCAATCTGATGCTCCAGTATAAAACTGCAACAATCTGGAAATGTCAACTTTGTCATTTTTCACCCCTTCTCCTAAATTTGGAATTTCTAGCAAAACTGACTATCTCTCAATCTATGCACTTATGGAAAATTTTCACTACGCCAAAGTTGCTAGTATTGATGAGTATATAAAATGTCGAGTAAATAAAATTTTCCAGTTTTGTGATCTAAGGTCACTTTTCCTCTTAAAGTATCAAAAGTCAAAAAATTGGCCCATAATATTGGATTTTGGCCTATTTCAACATCCCCATTCCAATCCCCTTGTCTTCTTTCTGGAATCTTTGAAATAATTTTAGCTTAATATGGATCCATGCCACTGATCTAGACCTACATCTTTAAAAACCATTATTTTGCAATTTTCGACAAATCCACATAAATGGACAATGTCCCTCTCACACTTTTGTAGATCTCCTCTCTGTGGAAAAAACCCAGAAGTTTCATCTCAATCCAACTTAATCTGCTCCAGTTATGGCCAAAATAAGAAAATGGCTCCATACTTTGTTTTTTTTTTTTTTTTTTAAATTGAGGGACAGTCTTGCCTACATGGCAATCTGCTGATGTGGTTGACAATGTGGCAGTGACATGGTGCTGACATGGCATCAACCACCGAGGCATCGAATCACCGTGCTCAACTTCCATACTCGTTCTCGACTCCGGTGTGGTCTGACAATTGGGCCACCGACCCACCGAGCTCAACTTCCTTACTTCTTGTTTTCGACTCTAGTCCAGTTCAACCATTGGGCCACTAACCCACCAGGGAACCAACCTAGTGGGATAAATTTCTATACTTCTTGTTCTCGACTCCGGTCTGGTCCAACCACCGCCCCACTGGGCACCCCACGCAAGTATTCTATCAGGATCCCCCAATCGACTTCAGTTCGATCCAACCATCGAGCGCCCCACACAAGTATTCTATCTGGCTCCCCCGATTGACTCTGGTTCGATCCGACCACTGGTCCACTGGGTGTCCTACGCAAGTCTTATGTCTGGCTTCCTTGATCGACTCATGTCCAATCTAACCACTTGGCACTTGACCCATTGGTCCATGAGGTGTCTCGTGCAAGTATTCTATCTGGCTTCCCTAATTGTCTCCAGTCCGATCTGACCACCGGGAACTGGGTCAGATCACCTTCTTGTCCCCATTGCTCCAAGTTATTTTTGGTCTGATGAACATGCCTTTCTCGTGGGGTTGGTAGAAAAAGTTACATCACGTGCAAACTCTGCAAGGTTTTGTGGATTTCTTTATCACACACAAGTAATGTAAGGTCCCCTATTCATTATAAATAGCTCATTCAAGCATTTCCCCATGCATGTGGAATAGAGAAAAAGACACAGACCATAGATCAACGATTATGGATCCACAAGAGGAACTGATCGACGACTATTGTGAGCTATCACTCCATGAGGCAGATATATCGATTAAAATTCCCAAATTGAGAAAGAGAGTGCTCGATGGAAAACAAAAGTCGTGAGGAATTACCTGAGCATAGTTTTCAAGGCTAAAGAGCAGAGTTTAAACCACAAAAAATCCCCCTCCATCGCTATCCCATAGCCATTAATTTCATTCAAAATAAAAATACGCCTCCAACAAGTTTTGTCCTGGCATGTATCAATCCCCTTCAAAGGCCCAATGTTGTAAACCAACAACTTCGATACGACTTTGTAACGTACCCAACCACTAGGATGATCCACACTACCTCAAAACGCCCACTTTAAGAATGCTCTAAGTACCACTTTGTGACATTCTTGACATCAACACACGAAAAACTTCACTTTGATACCAATTTTAATGAACCTAGAACAACAAACCCAAAACAATTTGTTTGGATATTGATCTAAAAAGTACCCATTGCTCAGGTACTTCCAAATTCACCCTCTTGGACTGATTTTGAATCACTGTTCCAATCTTTAATTAATCAAGAACATGAATCCAAAGCATGCAATTAACCAGAACATACTAAACCATAAAATAATGCTTAACAACATGTCATGCACAACGTTAACAACGAACATGCATAGCATAAACACATCATCTCAGAGAATAATAATAATATATAACATAATATAAATATACAGAAAGCACAAAGAGAACTTATCATTAATTAAACCATTCACCAACTAGCTGCAGACCTAGGACATTCCTCCCAACTATAGACATTGTTGTTTGAAATCTCAACAACAGGCCACCCCGAGCTAGGGCTATGATTCCACAAGGATGGGTCTTAGACAACCTGTAGACACAATAGTGAGCTAACAAGCTCTCAATTTTTCCCAACCATGCAACAATCCTATTTTCCAACTCTCTTCCCCTTTAGCCTACACAACCCAAAAAAATGACCCCCTTTCTCTGCCATGTAGTCCCTCGAGTTTTTCCAATTTATTTCTAGGGCTCTAGTGCTACTGGTCAAAAATCTCAATGTTGGAAACTCCAAGTATTCTCAGTTGTGAACAGTTCTACTCAACATGTCAATGCATCCAAGCACTCAGAGATTCATTCCTTTCCTAGAATAGGCAATAATTCCTCACAACCATCTAGCAATGGTTCTCTACCTCCAATCATTTGTTTCCATGCCTAGACCAAGAGCACCCAAATGAGCAAGAGTGAACGAAAAATTCCCAAATGAATGAGTGATTGAATGATTAACAACAAATGAAGGCGCAACCCCCAATCTTCCAAAAAGAGGGTTTTTATGTAATTACAAGAACAAAGAACCACATGGGCTCCCCAAGAAGCTCATGTAACCACTTCTCCCAACTAAAACCAAGATAGGTGAATAAAATAATGATAAAATACCTATCCCCTTTATCCCCCCTCTCTCATGGAATAATAGCCCCCTATCTCTTGTCCTTGTCCATCTTGAAGCCATCGATGCTATGTTGAAAGGAATGGGTGCCTAGAAATGTAATACTTCTAGGAACCCCAACCTTTCAACATACTGGCTAACCAACCTAAGTCACATTTACATAATATATTCTAGTTCATAGGGATTGAAACCGGGTTGTTACAGATACCAATTGTGTGCAACCCAAGTTTTGGAATCAATAGAGGATAAAGGTCTAAAACTTCAAGACTATAATGTCTTGCAAGATTTCAATGATGTATGCCTTGAAGAAGTACCTGGAGTTCCTTGAAAGAGGGATATAGATTTCTCAATTGATATTGTGCTAGGAGCCACACCAATGTCCAAGGATTCATATATAATGAGTAGCCTAGAGCTAATGGAGCCAAAAATGAAATTACAAGACCTACTAGAGAAGGGATACATTCAGCCCAAGTGTGTCTCAATGGGGAATGCCTATCTTATTTGTGAAAAAGAAAGATGGATCTCTCAAATTGTGTATTGATTATAGGTAGCTTAATAAAGTCACGATGAAGAACACACATCGCTTGCCTCATATTGATGACTTAATCAACCAAATGAGAGGGGAAAAAGTCTTCTGAAAGATTAATTTGAGATATGAATATCATAAATTTAAGGAAGAATACATCCATAAAGCGACCTTCAAAAAGAGGTATGGCCATTATAAATTTGTGGTGGTGCCATTCAACCTCACAAATGCACCAACTACATTCATGTGTATAACAAATAGTGTTTTCGACAAGTACTTGGATAAGTTTGTGCTTGTTTTTCTAGATGATATATTATATTATTTGAGGATTGAAGAAGATAAGAGAATCGATTGAGGATGGGTTTAAGATTGAGGATGGGTTTGCAAGTGATAAGAGAGCATAAGTTGTATGCAAAAATAAACAAATGTGATTTTTATCAAAGACAAAAATAATTATTTGGGTCACATTATTTCAAAAGAAGCATTTTTTGTATATCTAGAAAATATTGATGCCATAATGAATTGGCCCACTCCAAAGGATGTAATAGATGTGAGGTCTTGCATGGGTCTTCTTGGTTATTACAAAAGATGCATAGAGGGATTTTCCAAAATCACATACCCAATTACTTATTTGCAAAAGAAAGAGGTAATGTTTGAATGGTCCCAAGAATGTGAGGAAAACTTTCAACTATTGAAGAAGTTTCTCACTAATGCCCCCATTCTAAAAACTGTAGATCTGAACAATGATTTTGTTATGTGTGTTGATGCATGTAGTGAAGGATTTGGTGGAGTTCTCTTGCAAGACAATTATGTAGTATGTTATGAGTTGAGGAAATTTAAGGAACATGAGAAAAACTATGTTATTCATGACTTGGAAGTTGTTGAAATAGTGCATGCTTTGAAAATGTGGAGGCACTACTTAATGGGAAAGAGATTTGAATTTAGAAATTACCATAGTGGTTTGAAGTATTTATTTGAGCACCCAAATTTAAACACTAGTCAAGCTAGATGGTTAGAATTTCTACGTGAATTTGATTTTGAGGTCAAGTGCATAAAGGGAAAATAAAATAACATTGTTGATGGACCCAACAAGAAAATTTATGTGGTAGCAATTAGCATTTGCAAATCAAAATTGAAGAAGAGGGTTATCGATTCCCTTGTTGAAGATGAACACTATATCTAAGTAAAAAATGGAATTCAACAAGAGAAAATATAAAAGAAATACGAAGGCTATCAATTGAATGACAATTTTCTTCTTGTTTATAAAAATAGAATGTATATTCTCAACTCTTGAGAGTTGAGAAGAATTATCATGGATGAAATACACAAGATGCCATATTTTGGGCATCAAGTCTACTAGAAAACGATTGCAATAGCAAGAAAGTAATACTTTTGGCCCCAAATGAAGAAATATGTTGCTCAATACATTGCTAGATGTATGGAATGTTACCAAGTTAAGGTTGAAGATCAACATTCAAGGTTATTGAAACCTTTGCCAATTCCATAATGGAAATGGGAGGTAACAACAATGGATTTCATTACCACGTGACCAACAAAATCAAGACAACGTGATTCTATATTGGTTGTGATGGATAAATTAACCAAGGAAATGCATTTTATTTATGTTAACTATACTCAGAAGACTGATGACATTGCAAAGATATTTATAAGGGAAATATTTAGATTGCATGGATTGTCTAAAGAAATTATGTTTGACATGGATACCAAACTTACATCTAAATTTTGGGAGAATAACTTTGAAGACTCGGGTACCCAAGTAAATTTTAGTACTGTCTACCATCCACAAATAGATGGATAGATTGAAATAGTAAATTAAGTGATTGAAGGCATGCTTCACATGTTTGTGATGAACAAACCAACCAAGAGGGAGGAATGTGAGGATTTATAATATGGTGGAAGATGTAGAACACTAGCAAGCTAGGATAATGAAATAAACATAATTATTCTTATGCCATAAATGTTAAAATAAATGGAGCAAGAAATTGCTAGAATCAAGTAGAATTTAAAGGCGACCCAAGATAGGTAGAAAAGCTATGCAAATAAGAATGGAGTGCATACAAAATTTTATGTTGGGATCATGTTTTCCTTCGATTGAAATCGAGGAAGAGTTCCTTGAAGCTTAGAAGTTGTTCCAAGTTGGCATCTAGATATTATGGGCCATTTGAAGTGCTTGATAGGATAGGGATGGTTGCATATAGACTTGCATTGTATGCTAACACTAAACTTATGATGTTTTCCATGTTTCTTTTCTTTAATAAATATGTACATGATTTTAACCATGTGATTGATTGGGATGTGATCTAGGTGCAACTAGAGGGAGAGTTCCAAATAGAGCCATTAAGAATCATTGACAAGAAAATAACATTGCCATGGAGCCAAGCCATCGGACAAGTAAAGATGAAATGGAAGCACTTTGGTACCAACAAGGCTACATGTCAGCTAGAGGATGCAATGAAGGAGGCATACCCATTTTTGTTTTGATCTCAAGTGGTATTGAGGCCGATGTTATTCCAAGGGGAAGAGGAATGCAGTGCACTAGTTTTGACCATTGGAATGTATTGAATTAGATTATGTATAAATTGTAAATGTGTGGATACAATGATGAGAGTTAAACCACGTGAGCATAAATAAATGACCTTGTATGTAAAACATGTAAATATCCTAGTATGGATTCCTAACATGGATTCATAATGTGGAGCCAAGGCTAAGGCCCAACTAGTGAATGACTAGGCATGTATGATGTAAATATACATATATGGACCATGCGTTATGATTTCCATGCTGAACTGAAGCTATGTAAATACTAATACTTGAATACAATATAAAATGGTCCTCTTAACCTCTAGCCAATCCTTAAGGATGTCTTTAAATACAATTTTATTTGATGGTCTGTTTTTTATTTTCCTATCATCTGAAGGGAGCTTACTAATGTATTGATTAAACCTATTCAGAACCACATAAATGAAGTCACTTATAAACTTCAATGACGATACATAATGAAATATAAAATTCAAAGAATTAGAAACACGATGACTAAAACGAAGACTAATTTGAAGATATTTCACCTGATGCGGTTTCTCCTCCTCATGATAGTCTCAGAGAATTTATAAAGGGCATGTTTATCACTAAATAGTACATTTGGGAACCTCTACTTAGATGTTGTAATGCTCTTTGCTTCCTAGCATTACTTATTTTAGCTTAATAATTATGGTATTATTTTAACCACTCATGATAGTGTCAAAAAATTGTTGATGGAAATTTTTTCCACTTCTAAATTTAAAAACCTCTCACTTTCCATCAACTTGTACATCATCATACTCAAAAGCCTCTTCTTTGTCTGTTGCTGAGACAAATATTTGACTTTGCTCATCATCATCTCTCTTGCATGTGCTCAAACAATAATATGCACATCAGAGAATGAATAATTACCATGAAATATGGATTTTATTAGATTTAGTTACACTCTATTTTTCATTGAAAAATGAAAGATAAATTATACCATGCCTAACATGCACAAAGTAATTGGGACCAAGACTCCTAGAACTTGATCCCTATTGGATTGAATGCAAGTAATACTCATCTATGTATGGTATCTCTTTTTTTGTTAGACTTTTTAGAAATTGTCCATTTTTTTTATGAAGTTTTTTTCCACGACTAGAATTATAAATGCAACTTTCATAAAATAAATACATATTTTTCAATATCATATAACAATCATAAAGTATGTAATTACAACTCACAAGGGGATTTTTTCTATTGCACTCATCGATTATTTTATCTTTACCTTTTATTTTGTCATGTTTTTTGGCTCTTTTCTTGCATCTAGCACCATCCCTCTCTATTGGAAGCCATATAACCTGTAGATCTATTACAATGATACTCTACTAAGTAAAGTACGTAAAATGCATGGAAAAAAATATATGCATAACATGAACATTGAAAACACACACACATAACATCAACATATGCAGAGACACTTCATTCAATGAAAGGTAACAAGGTCACCATATTCAACCAATGCCAACCAATCAAAGCTTAAATATTGGAGTTATGCAATCATGTCCTCCTTCAATTTGATAGTAACATTATTGATGGTTTGGGTATCATGTCTTGTCTACCTACTCCTACCTATGTTTTTTTAACCCATGTGAGTTATTCCAGACTATTATTATAGTGGCATATCACTATGTGGGAATTTGTTCCACATTAACAAATATTGCATAGAAAATACCAAAATGATAAGGTACTTCAACTAGAAATAGCTAATGTCAAAGTAAATTTATCCTTTTCATACACATTTTGAAGAATGTAAGAGAGTTTATGTATGGTTTGTGAAGGTAACTTGAACCCCTTGGCCACTAACCCTTTAAATCTCTAACCCACTAAACAACAAACATCAAACCCTCTAGACCACTATCCTTTTTAAAATCCAAACCAATCCATAACCCCCAACCCTTGATCACCTAATTAGTAAGAAACTAACCCATTAATCCATAATCCCATAGAGTAAACTATACCTTGGTCGTACATAATAAGATGGGTGCTAGTTGTTTGGGTGTTTACTGTTTAGACAACAATTGTTGTGATGGGCACCATAATTATTGTTTTTTTTTTAACTTTACTAGAATATTGGCTTGTGTAAAAAAATAAAACGTGCTAGTTGTTTGGGTGTTTACTGTTTAGACAACAATTGTTGTGATGGGCACCATAATTATTGTTTTTTTTTTTAACTTTACTAGAATATTGGCTTGTGTAAAAAAATAAAACGTGTTTTTTCACGTCAAGAATCGTGCAATTTTTCATAATATCTACAAAGTCGTTCATAGGGATTTTTAGAGCATTGAAAGAAACAGGAAGAATAAAGCTCAAAGGAACTGGAATAAGGTTATATTTATGTTATTCCAATGAAGCAAAATCACTAATAAAGTGGGTGTTGAAACTTTTGCATCGTTCTTTTTGGTAGCTTAATTTGTGTGAATTGTATTGTGGTATGAAGAATTCATGGTGTGGCATCTAGTTACCATATTCTATGAAATGTCTATTAGCAAAAATATCAGCGAAGAATAATATAGAGCCAACTCAAAATATATCCAGAGAGAGGTTAGTAGGGCTAGAAGAACAAGCCACATTGAGTCTCCTTGAAAAATATTTTGCATTGCACTATTAGAAATATCAATGTATTCATTATTTTACAAGGAAAAAATTATTGACTTATCACCACCAATATCTCCTTTGTTGAGGCCTCTAAACCATAGCTCCATGGTAGTATTTTAGCCGATAAAAATGCAAGGTTAGGACAAATGGTTTCCTATTGGCCTTAGTGATAGTGGAAGTTTGGTCATGTGTTCAACTCTTTGCTTTAGCAGGGCTACTACATAGTCTAAATAAAGTGATTCTTGTGTTTATTAGTTGGTAGGCATAAGAATCCCAGTTATAACTAGCCTAGATAAATAATTAAAAGTATACATGGAAGCACACAAATCTCAATGGTAGTTAGCATAGATTGGAGAGTGGTATTGATAACCAAGCAAACTAGTATTGGATTAATGATAGTGATTATTCAAGTTAGCTATCATTGTATTTTTGTGCATATTAGTTGGAAGACACATTAATTTTGCATGAGACTTTTGTCCCTTAGTTTCTCGAACTCTTTCCTAATTATAATAGGAGTTTCATTAGGGTTTGAAGGGGTATTAGCACTACCATCATCTTGAGGGTGTGGGGCAACTATGTAGAACACCTCCATGCAGATTCCTCTGACATGGATAAATGCATGGACACCATCGCTAAAGAATTCCAGGTTCCAGAAGGTGTTCTCCATGCTACTTTTGGGTTAGTATGTTTAGAAATATACTTGTCAAGTAAGTGCTTATAGAATTTAGTTAGGTATTTCAGAGGTGTTTTGGAGTCTAGACTAAAAATTTATGATTGCACGCTATGACCATTTTCTCTATGTTTGTATTACAATGTTGGATGGTTTGGCCACAACCCTTTCTAATACAAACTACCCATTGTTGTTAAATAAAATTAGCATAAGTCCGTCTTAATCACCATAACATATAATCCCTGACAGCCCTAAATACTCTAACCCTTAACATCATCAAGCCCTAACCTAGCAACATCCCTCAATTCTGTTTTTTTTACAGGAACGGGTATGTTTTGATATTAAAATTTTCGGCATAAGTGCCCAATTACAATCTTCACATTTTGTCGTGACAACTCCCGTTGTTCCTCTATAGCTAGTATCCCCTCATCTCTAACTTTTACATAACGGTGCTTCTTGAAGTACATATATCCCTTTAACATCCCGAATTCCCCTAGCTTAAACACGCAAATGAACTGTTTCAACAAAAGGCAAAAAAACATAATTACACTTCTAAGGAATTGGAGTCCAGATTTCTTTGTCATTCCAAACTAGAGTGCCCGCGGGAAGAAGAGCAGCTCTATTTGCTTCCACGTCGGCCTCTTTGTTGTTTCCCCTCAGAACATGGAAGAAGCTAATCTTCTGAAAAAAGCTGACAATCTTTCTAATTCTCTCCATCAATCTAGAAAGCCGGAGATCCTTCGGATTTGAGTTTTCCACTAGCATTTTTATGAGGGTATGGGAGTCGCTAATGATATTTGCTTCCTTGATGCGCATCTTTTGCAAAATCTTGAGACCTTGGAGTAATGCCAACGCCTCTACCTGGGTGTTGGTGTCTTGGCCTAGGCCCCACGCGTACCTGTGATCAGTTTGTCCTTGATTTTTTTTTATGACTCCCCCTGCACCTGCATTTCTCGGATTACCTTTTGCCGCCCCATCAAAGGACAGGGAGTGGCAGTCCATTTCCTTGTTCCAATTTCTGAAGCTTTCATCTGGCATTCTGATTTGCCAGTCCTTTCTCTTTTCCAGTTGATTATCTGCGTTGGAATAAGTCAATCCCAACGTTCTTCCCCACTCCTCATCATGAGGGGAGAGGTTTTTATCTGTGAAGCTGCACATATGTTCATTCATGAATTCTTTGACCGAGACTATTGTCCTGGTCATGATGACTTTTGCATTGTGCGTTTTCCCTTGGAAAATCCTGTTGTTCCGCTCCAACCAGATTTACCAACAGGTTAGTTTTGGCAGAGCCAGTCACACAGCCTTGAACCAACTGTTGTTTGGGAGCTGTTCGGGGTAGCATTGCAGCCAATTAGTGTGCAAGTCGACAATATTTGTTGGTAGCGTTGTGTTCACCTAGCAGTGGGACAACACTTCGCCCCAAATTTCTAAAGAGTATCTGCATCCCAGCATGATGTGGTTGGCGTGTTCTTCATTTTCCAGGCACAGGGAACATCTGGAGGGGTTGTGGAAGCCTTTCTTTGCTAGGTTGTCTGCTGTAAGCACTCGGTTGTGGCATAGCACCCAATTAAACGAGTCAATTTCGGGGATGCATTTTTGTTTCCAGAGACCTGTCCAAAGCGATGGACATGGGGGAGCGTATGGAATTGCTCGCAACAGGTTGTAACCGTGTGCCACAGAGTATACCCCAGAGTGCGGCCCCCATCCTCTCTAGTCGTTCTTCTTTTCATGCACTGGAGCCTTCCCTTTAAGTTTGGCGCATAAAATCAGCCAAGCGTTTTCCAGGTTATTCGACAGAATCAACTTTCTCCACTCCAGCCAGCCGTTTTCTTTCCACTCTGAGATGTCCCACAGAGAGACCAAGCCCACATTCTTCATCCAAAGACGCAATTCCTGGAGTTCATGGACGTCCTCGAGGGGAGCCTCATTTATTATTCGATCTTCCCAGATCTTTATTCTTTTCCCATTCCTCGGGATCCAATATAAATTGTCTTGAATAAGCGAGTGAGCTTGCATACACAACTTGTAAATTTGCGATCCATTAGTGACTTTGGGAGGTCTGTCAAGGCAACGTTTTCTTGGTCCCATAAAATATTTCTTCCAAAGTGCACGTTGCGCCCAACCAACCTTAGGAGCAATCTGCTTCCAGAGAAGTTTGGCGCCTAACGCTAAGTTATGCATTCTCATGTCTTTGAAGTTCATGCCTCCCTCTAAAAGTGGCTTTGTGACTTTATCCCAATTGACAAGAGGTAGTCTATCTCTGTTTTGTTTGCCTCCTTTCCAGAAGAAGTTTCTCACATATCCTTCCATCTTCTTGAGCGTTCCAAGAGGAGCTAGCATGAGGGAAGCTTGATATATTGGGAGGCTATTTAAAACCGATTTTATAAGCACTGTCTTTCCTGCGATATTCAACCAAGAGAATCCCCAAGCCTGCATTTTAATTTTAATTTATCAATGATGGGGATCCAATCCTTACTTGTTGGATTTTTTTGGAAAATAGGCAGTCCCAGGTACTTAAAAGATGTCCAATGCATGGAGCCTCCAAATCCCCAACATCTGGAAATAGAGTTGAGGTCGCTTTGCGTCACATTCTAGCCGTAGAATCTGTATTTTTCTAAATTCAGTTTGCTGCCAGAGGCCTCAAAGAACTCATCCACCACCTTCTTGAATTGATTGGCGATATGAACAGAGGCTACCCCAAGGAAAAGGGAATCATTTGCGAATAGAGCATGATTAATTTCTTTTACTCCTCTCGAAATTTGGAGGCCTAAAATATCTTGATCGATTCTGCTTTTTTCCAGGGTGAAACTTAAGGCAGAGGTTTGGAGGACAAAGAGCATAGGGGAAAGTGGGCATCCTTGCCTTAGCCCATGCGTTCCTTTGAAGAATTTTGTTGTTCTCCCATTCACCAGTGGAGCGATCCAGGGTTCGGATATACATGCTTTAATCCAATTAATAAAGCCACGCCCAAAGCCAAAGTTTTGCAAGACTTCGAACATGAAAGAATGCCTAACCCCGTCGAACGCATTTGCAAAGTCTAATTTAGCTATCATACCTTTTTCTCTTCTCTTCAGACTTGAATGAAGCGCTTCTTGGACTAAAATTATATTGTCCACGATTTGCCTTCCTTGGATGAAGCCACCTTGATTCTCCGGTATGAGGTCTGAAAGAAGCCCTTTCAATCTGTTGGCGATCACTTTTGTTATGATCTTGTATCCAATATTGCACAAAGAGATGGGGCATAACCTGTTGAAGGAGTGAGCGCCCTTTTCTTTCGGTATGAGGGCAAGGAACGTGGAGTTCATGCTGCCCCTAATTTTCCTACAGTCTTGGGATTTTAAAACCATTTTATGCAAGTCTTTTTTCACAATCTGCCAGCAAAATTGGATGAACTTTGTTGTGAACCCATCTGGGCCTGGGGCTTTATCAGGGCTCATTGCAAACAAGGTGTCCTTTATCTCTTTCCTAGTGACTTTAGCCTCTAACTTCTGGTTCCTTCTAGCAGTAATTTTAGGATGAATCTCGTTTAGAAGCTTGTCATTGTGTCCTTGCACCTCTTCTTCACTAAAGAGGATTTTAAAGTGATTGAAACCTTTTGGATGCTTGGGAAGTCACCATAAGTTTGAGGTCCATCCTTTATTTCTGAGATGGATTTGTAACCTCTCCTTGCTTGGGCTTGCTTATGGAAGTAGGAGGTGTTTCTGTCTCCAGATTTCAACCACAGGCTTCTGGATTTTTGCCTCCAATATTCCTCCTCCTGTCTGCAAGCGTTCTGAAACTTTGTTGCAGCTCTTCCTCCCTTTTTAAGATAGCGCCCGAGATTTCAGCCTCTTCCATAATGATTTGATGAGCCTCAAGGTCTGCTTGGATTTGTTTTCTTTCGTCCTCGGGTTTAGGGATGGTTTTAGCCCATCTTTTCATGGCTGACTTTACTCTTCTTAACTTTTCCTCCCAAACATAGAATGGGGATCCCGTGACCGACACCCTCCATATTTATTCAACCTTCTTTAAAAAATCCTTTTGATTTATCCAGAGAGGACTAAATATAAAGGGAATATGGCCTAAATTCCTTTGAGGAGTGAGAACCAACATGATTGGCTTGTGGTCCGAAGTGCTATTTGGGAGAATCTTCATTTTCACATCAATACCAAGAAGAAGATAAGAACTTTGGAGAAGAAATCTATCTAACCTGGCAGCGATATGCCCAGGACCTACTCACTTATTTGACCAAGTGTACTTACCTTGAGAGGGTTGATGTCGAGCATATCCCAATCTTGGATGAGGTCCTCCACCCACTCCCGAGCCGGATCTCTTACTATACATCCCCCATGCTTTTCGCTCTGGCTGAGGGAGATGTTAAGGTCCCCTGCAATTATAGTATTTTTCGGAACTCCTTCGTCCGCTAGGTCTTTGATTGAGTCCCAACATAGTTTCTTTTCCCCTGCATTTACCAGAACATAAAGGTTGAAAAGGATGAAGACTTCCATCGAGTCTTGGTGTTGAAATTTTGTGAGCAACCAGTGTACATTTTTTTTTCCAGATACCATCTTATATTTAGAGTCGTTCCATAGAGTGTCAAGACCTCCCAAGGCACCTCTGGCTGAAGTAGCATTTATCCCTCCTTTTTTCCAAAATCTTTTGCTGCTTTGGAGGAAGAGATTTTCCTCCAGTCTTGTCTCCTGGATTAGCAATATGTCTGGGTTTTTTGTCTTGATTAGGGCCCTAATGGCTTCTTCTTTCGTCTTGCTTCCCAAACCTCTGCAGTTCCAGCAAATCATTTTCATTATTTATTTTTGTGAGAGTGCGGGCCTCCCTTGGAGCCCTGTCCTTGGCTTCTTATCGTCTTTGGCGTTTTGGACAAGATTTTTTCCAAGGTTGGCTGACTTTCCTGCGCTTTATCTTTATATGTTTATTTTTCTCTCTTCTCCCTAGATGACATCCTTCGCCCTTGTCGATCTTCGGATCGTGGATAGCGAGTCTCCTATCTCTCCTTCCTCTTCGGATTCTTCCGATCCTTGGCTTCCCACATCGCTGGCCGTACCCTTGTCTTTGGATCTTTCTGGTTCTCTTTCCACCTGCCTTGCTTCCTTTATCCCTGCATTTTCACCCTCCTCCTTATCTTGATTTATTGTAATCTCCATCTGCTCCTTCGGGGGTGGCTCCCCGTTAGGGATTTCTTGATTATCCAGGTCAAGGGTTTTGAACATATTTCCTGGCTCTTTTGACTGGATTTTTTTCTGAGGCGCATTTGTATCTTTGGCCTGAATTCCTTTTTTCTTCTCGTGCCCTGCCGTATTTGAGGTCTTTGGGTTAGTTTTAGATCTCTTAACCTGCTTCCATCCTTCCTCTTTTCCCTCATCTTCCTCACTAATTTTTGGGCAATTTTGGTAAAATGCCCGTACTCATGGCATCCCCGACACTTGAACGGTAGTTGTTCATAATCCAGTTTCTGAATATGAGACCAACTTCCAACCTTGATTTTGATAGCCTCCGGAAGCCCTACCTCAAGATCCACCTCCACACATATTCGGGCGCAGTCATATTGATCTTTATTTTGCGCTCTGTCAATGAATTTTCCAAGCACATCTCCTATATGTTTCAATGAGTCCCAATTCCAGCAGTGAATTGGGAGAATACGCATTCTGACCCACACTGGGACTGCTGAGGGAATGTCCTCTTCTGGGTCGAAATCCAGAGTCCATTTATTTAGATACATACCTTGAGGCCCCATAAAGTATGGCCCATTCCTGAAGATCAAGTCCTTGTCATCTCTGGAGGTGAACTCGAAGAGAAAATAGCCTCTGCCTAGGAAATGAGAGGTGACATTCTGCTTAATCAACGGCTTCCAATTTCCTATGACCCAAGTTTCTGTGGCTTTGGGGGATGGCTACAGTCTGCTGAACTGCCCAACCAGCGCGCGCTCAGTCAATGACAGGGCGACTTGTATGGGCACATCCGACGGGAGGGAGACCTCCAGTATTTCTTTCAGTCTTTTAACGAACTTCGAGCTTTCCGCCTTTTTCTTCTTGGGCAAAAAGTTGATCAGTGAGCAGAAGGCAATGTCAAATGGAGGGGGCAGAGGAGGAAGGGGGGGAGATGAGGCCCTAGGCGAGCCCTGCTCCTCCATGGCGGCGACAGCCCTAGCAGCTGAGCTACAGAGTTACAACGCGCGCAGAGCTACAACCCATTTTTTTCACTTTAACATCCCTCAATTCTTATAAACCTAATCCCCTAGCATTATAAACCCTCACCCATCTAATAACCCTATTATTTTAATTAACTAGTTTTCAATATCGTTGCCAGATTGTATAAACAATGGTGGGTTCATCAAGTTCTTGGTCTTCATACAATTCAAAGTATATCTTGGTAAGTTACTCATTTAGAAGGCCAAACCATCGTATTCCACTCCCTGGCGAATTAAGTTATCGATGGATTGTAGAGTGCACAAACATGTGGGTGAAGGAGAAAATTCAAAATTTGGGACTAACCAACAAGGAAAGTGAACTAAATGCATTGAACATAGGAATTCAATGCGAAAGGATAATATGTGATGTTGGATTGATCATGAGATTAATTGCATAAATTTTAATTAAACATGTTTATTTATTTTAACAAATTTAAGAATAACATGGGTGATAGGTGCAAGGGGGATTATATGCAATCCCGAAGGAAATATAATTGCCCACTTCGCATGGGGTATAGGTACAATTTCAAACAATTAGGCTAAGGCTTATGTCCTTTTTGAAGGTATTAGGTTGGCAAGATCACTAGGAATATCCAAGTTGATAATCCCCGGTGATTCCATGTTGATAATAAGGCTTATCATAAAGAATTATAATATTGGGGGGAATGTTATTTTTGATATTATGTATCGCTTAATATCCATTCTTAAAGGCTTTGAAGAGTACTCATTATTCCATATCAAGAGCAATTTAAACAACGAAGCAGATAAATGGGCCAAGGTGGGTTCACGGCTCGACCAAAGTATTATATTTTGAATGGGAGGTATCGGTGGATCCACATCACCTGGTGTCTGTGAAAGGAGAAATTAATATTTGGATTATTTGGCTACATTCCACATTGATTCAACTACAACTTGCATAAATGTTTGGTTTTGGTACTGTTGGGCAAATTAATTTTCATTAATAAAACCCCTTTTACTTGTCAATCTGGTTCATAAACTCATGAGATGTAAACACAATATGTGCAGGAAAAATGTTGAAGTCTAAACTACTCTAATTGTTGTAGTTTCTCAAGAGACAAGAAAAACATGCTTCAAACCAATCACGAACTAAAATATCATCAAGCAAACCTTAACTCTGTCTACAGGATGAATACCAAATATGAGCATAAATGGAATAACCTATATGTCATGCATAGATCTCTGATCTATGCATGATCACATTCTCTTATTGTTCTCATTTATGATTTCCAATTTATAGATGTTTAAGGGTTCACACACCAAATTATCAAAAACTCTAATATAACACTTAAAAAATGAGACTAGTAATTAGCTCCTTTCGCCAAATCTCCTTTTTAAGATCCAAGATATAATCTTCCACTTTCAGAGTCTAAGCATTCATGATCTATGTATAAGGTTAGATCTGACAATAAGAATTCTATTTACTTGTAAAAAACTAATGCAACGAAATAATAATTATAGTCACAAGCTTTACTCTAACTATGTTCTTTAACCAGTGACCAGAAGGATATCAAATCTCCACTTGGTGCTACTGATATTATGTTGAACCTCTTGGTCTAGAGTGAAAGCTTCTGAACATAAAATATACAAATAACCCACAATCAATACTCTTAATGCAAAGGACATATGGTGGCACTGTACTTCTCTTCTACAAACAATCTGTTCATACAGAGGTGACTCAACTTGTCATGCACTATTTAGTATTAACTGTGTGATACAAATGATAACAAGGGCTAATGAAAAGCAATCAACAATCTTTTAAGATCAATCCTCACAAGGCAACTTAGGACATATCCAAAGTTGGATGTCTCTTCATAAGTGATTGGATCAACCTTTATCAGATTGTGCAATCAAATTATAAACAATGTTGTGAAATTTACATTAACTAAAAAGCTCAATAATGACTGCAAAAAATAAGAAACCATTCAAAAGGAAAGACTTGTCTCCTGAAAAGTATGCAAATGATTTCATAAACTAATTCTGGAGGCCACACAACTAAAAACTATACTACTAATCAATAGAAAACTTCTACCATGTTCATAGGTGGAAACCTTACAGTTAATTCTACAAATTATATCCTAATGCTACATGAACTAATTTAAATAAGATAACAACCAAATCCATAAAACACACGGTTACTATGCATCTAGAATATTGTTGCACTTTTCGTATCTTGTCTTTATACACAATGAATTTTGTCAGAGTTTTGATCGTTTGTTCAGTTACTCCAAAGAATCAAAATAATTACTCCTCTCAGACTTAGCCATACAAAAAAAATCCTTACACGCACTCGTCCATATTCAAGTGTCCACATGATTTAACAATAATTAATTAATCTTTGATGAGTAGGACGATTGTGATAACCCATAATTCTTTGAATTGTATTCACCAAACGAAACTCGGCAATAGAAAGTATTAAATTAACTCATAGATTCATTATTTGTTCATTGAGAATAATGATAGAGTTAATGTGTCAAGACAAACCCTGCATACAAGTTTTGGTATTTATATTACAATTTGATTTGAAGAATATCCCACCCAGAACAAGGCATAAAATCTAAAGATTGCTATGCATTCAACCAAATGGAAATTATATAAACACACACACACACACACACACACACACACACAACCTAAAACTCAATCTTTAAACCAATCATCTGTAACACAATAAATAAATCAATGTAATAAAATAAACTAAGTTAAAGAGAACTTAGCGCGGCCTCCCCGAGATTGGTGGGCCCTTGCCAACCCAGGCAACGAGCTATGGAAATTAACACACTCACAGACAAAGATATACCATAAACTGGAACTGCAACTTTTATTAAGAACAAAATATCCTTACAATTTACAATGCTTGTATCATATACATCAAAGTATGATATCATCGAATAGAAATCACTTGTTTATTCCTTTATCTCCAAGTTACAAAGTATGGTTCCCTTCTTGATTTACAGAGCTGGTACATTTATATAGAAAAACCCTTAGCTAGAAGATAAAATCGACCTCCTCTATTCTTGTGGAATAGAAAGGCAATAATAGTTACATAAACCACTAGATCGAACTGGTTTTGATCCTTTCTAACTATCCATACAAGTTTGGAACAATCAAATCAAGATTTTGATGTCGTTGTTATTCATGGAGCTTCCCATTGCCAAAGATTTGACTCTAGTTTGTTGAATATCTTGGAAAATAGGTTACACACAAATATGGGAAAACCCAGATTAAGAAAACTTTTTTATCTCCCTAATTGTGCTAGATTTCAAGAATCCACTCGCTCGTGACCTAATCAAGACAATATTGCACAAAACCCATGTTATAAATTTCTCAAATTCTTCTTCATTTGCTCGCAAATATCCTCGGAATTTGAATGTTTCTATTTCAACACATTTTTTACTATAAAACCCTTGACCACGCCTGGAGGCTTCCATGTGCAACTTGGGCACAAACCAAGGCACACACACTATGATGGGGGTTAGATATTCAAAACCCAGGTGACCATCTTCCACCTAGGTGTCCGCATACATGCAAACCTACAAACTTGGGTACTAGAACAATTGGAGGTACGGGAACAAAATTAACATTCCTCGTTAGTAAAACATTGCTTAAAAACCTCTATTAATTTATCAAGAACTTATGAATAATGGAAAAATAAACAACTATACCTCATAATACTTGACAAAGGAGTTTTAGGCTTGAAATCACAAAAAATGGATGATATTAGGACTAGGTTTATGTTAAGAACCAAATATCAATATAGCATAGAAAATCTTCAGAAAAAGTACTCAACGCCTTGAAAAAGAGAGAATTTCAGATAATAATCCTCTTCGAGGGGGCAACCTCCTTTTACCCCACTTAAATGTTCAAGTACCAGATGATTCAAAATGAAAATGTCTCCTTGGTATATATAGGAGACTAGGAGGTATAATTACAACTAATGGCCTAAAGC
>ML806987.1:101912-121686 GCA_009831015.1 Picea engelmannii | reverse complement strand
AGATGAAGCGCCAAAAGTCATGTGGGCCCCGTTTGGGTAAGTTGGTGCATCAACTTCCCGGGGTCGTAACTTTTGCATACGATCTCCGTTTTAGGCGTATGATAGCTCGTTGGAAAGATCTATCCGAGAAATACAACTTTTGATCGGAGCAACATTGATTTACGAACCATGTTGCTCCACCGTTTTCCCAAAAAACATCGTTTAGGGCCTCAAAATGGCCCCGGAAGTTAAAACTGCTAAAAATAGTAAATTACCAAAATTGCCAGAAACATGTTTTGGGCTAGTTGGAGAAGGTGGGTGGCCACCGATATCCACCTGGATCAACCCCTGCTGCTAACTCATTGCAAAATCTAGCCCACCATGCTTCTAATTCTACAAACAAGAAATAACTAGCAACAATGAACATATCGTAGTGAGAGGTCTTCAAACTAGGACTAGTGAGATCATAACTTGACAATTTTCCAAATTCTTTCTGTTGTCATCTGTCCATTCCCAACCAAATCTGCCACTAGGCTAATATCTTTAGAGAATGTCGACCACTAGAATTCTTACATAAATTCTATTTCTCTAATGGCCCTTGTGAAACCAAAATCTATGTCTTCAAAACCCAAAAGTCTGATTCCCGAGATAGCCAATATTCTGATTTGTGATTGCAGTAGTAGAAACTTTGAACTTCTTATCATAAACAACACTCAACTCCCTTTTGTACACCACCACTCCAATATTCTTTGATAGAACTTGATGGCATTGCTCACTTATCATTTTTTCTAAAGTGTTGTACGTGGAGTCTTCCTAGAACTATTGGAACAATTGACTTGTTGACACTTATCAAAATGGGGTGGCTTCTGCCAATAACCTTTTTGCCAAACTTTGAACTCATTGAAAGGAGAAGGAACCTCAATTGTTATATTTGGAATTATGATGAATAGGTCAGACAAGAGAAGGTTTAAATGGTCACTAAAGCCCACATGGTTTCAATTTTGAATGATATGAATATAAATCGTTTAGGAACACTTGCATACATGTTCATGGAAAACTATGAGACGTTCAGGTGTGTAGGTGCAATGAGAATACCATCATATCGATATAATCCTTAAGCTTAATCATGTATAGGTATGGAGATATTGTTTTTATCAATGAGTGTAACCTCGTGGTGGATTAATGAGTGATATACGTGAACATTTTTCCATGTGTTCGATGTGGACATATGGAGGATTTTTGCCAGTCTATTCTTAATCATACAATTTGACTAGTGGAAGAGCCTTTGACTGATACATATAATGGGAAATAGAGAGGGCATGAGTTAAGGTGACATGAAGTATGATATAATTGTGGGGATTAAATAGTGGGTAAAGTTTGAACAATAAAGAAACTTGATATATATGTGTGTGTGTGTGTGTGTGTGTGGCAGGGGTAGAGAAGTTTAGGATAAGCAATATGTCTATGGTGGTTTTTAGTAGTGGAATGAATGGTGGGGATAAAGAGACAAGTAAAAGATAGTTGCCAATAAAATTTCCTTTCTTTCTTAATAAATTAAACAAAGTTTTAAAAGCATATTTTACCTCAGAATTAAGTCAGTTACCCATACTTACAACATATGTACATGATTTGAGTTGATGCAGGGAGGCTATAAACTAAGGAGATCATTGCAAAATTCAAACTCTAGAACTTATGTTGTTGAATATGAGGCTACTGGTGCTTTGGGATGAAAAAGGAGAGACCTGCTACTATCAAAAGTTCCTCAATAATTTAAAAAACACAGCCACAAGTCTTCCCGTACCTACTCTGAGATTCTTGTACCATAATAACCAAAAACTATTAAAATCCAATAGTGTTGTTACTATGTTACTCTGTTCTTCTGGATATACTGTTGTTTTGAGTACTCTATTGTAGTATACTATCCTGAATAGAATGAGTGAGATCCAACTTCCATACATGCTCAAAACTTTAGAAATCTAAGAGATTATGAGCTTACTACAAATGCTAATATCTAAAACTCGAAATCAAAGAAAAATAAATGAATGATGGTGACTAATTTTTCCATAGAGGAGGATGTTACAACAAGTGTTTGAACTTGCACCGAGTTTCTAGAACACTTGAATGCTGAGTATTCTAGTGTTGCTGTCATGAAGACCTGGAAATTATTGAAAAATGTTGAACTTATTGATGGAATGCATGATGCAAATTGGAGTCAAAGGACTGTAGGCTAATGTTGTTGCAATAAGAATGTCATCCCCTTTTTATTTGCACACTACTAGAGACTACAAACTGCGGTTAGGATCACAAACCAAATAGTCTTCACTGAAACCCAATTTTAGCACAATTCTATCTATGTGAATGAATTTGTTGAAGTCGAACATAGAAAGAAATCATTGGATTACCAACCAATGATGAATGTTGTTAATCAATGCGGGACTACTCACCTTTGATGCCGATGAGAGTTGAGGTGCCTTGGTACATCTTGTGAGGTATGAGTAGAAGAGCTAAGGTCAAGTCACTTGCAAGATCTTTCAATCAAGAGACCTTGATGATTTCCAATTGTTGACAACAAGGAAGATTTCCATTAATGTATGCAAGTCCCAAGGTACCATACAAGTCTCTAACTTTTACCCCAGATAAGGTGTTGGAGATGATGGGGCAAAGTTTGTTGGAAGGTGGGCCTTAAGAAATCCCACATCATCCAATGCGAGCACAACTATAATAATTTGAAGAGTACATGGTTGAACCAACAACTGAATGCAGAATTTATTGTGAGTCTTGCCCAATTTTCAAGCAAAGATCATGTCCAGTTGCACCAGTAAACTGGTTTTCACAACTGAACTTATTTTTCTCTTTACTATTTTATTCATTTAATTACACTATCCTACTCTACTTTGGAAACAAAATACATCCTCAATTGTAGGAGTATTTCCAATGCATCCATTTATGCAATAGAATCTATGTTAAAATCATATCCAAATTTGAAAAGTATAACTCAATGAGTACCGTAATATGAGAGGCCAGTTTCCCTTATGGAGATGATGCCAAGAAGTGTTGAAGAATGGAGGAATGTGTGGCCTAAATACTATTTGGAACCAAGGCTCAATGTAGTCTTTGTATTCTTGGCTCTCTCCTTTGGTTGTAATGCCATGGAGTTCTTTGGAAGTTTCATTAATCTCTTGAGTGCACAAGGGATCTGGATCTAGTGACAAAGATGCAAGGAATTCTTCGATTTCCGGCTCCAGTGTTTGTTCTTCATTGCTTATTGGCCATGAATCTTTGATCTCTTTCTCATGCTGACAAGGATAACTAGAAGAAACTTCTAAGTTCTCTTGTGGAAATTTTTCATGGATCCTCCTCTACTTCCTGAGATACAGACTCATCCCTAGTGACAATCTTGAACTTTGGACAAGGATTTAAGGAGATCCTTGTGGCGGCATGCCCTCCTCTACTCAACAAGTTTTTGAGTTTCTTTTAATTCTTCCTGCTGGTCTAGAGATCCTGCTCATAAATGGATTAGTAGTATGGGGGCTCTTACAACACCTTACACTAAGAAAAATAAATGAAATTAACATGAATAAAATCACACCATTCAAAGCAAATTTAAGCAATCTACAATCTCTAGATATAACCATCAGTCAACTACATGACAGAGAAGGGTTTGGATAGACTCACCAAAGTGAATGCAGTGGGCTAGAACCCTCGTAGAAATTCAAAAGTCAGGGAGCCTTTGTGGCTTACCGTCTTGTCCTCCGCCAAATCTGCAATGTAGTGAGAAAATAAAATAGAAACAACTAACTAACAAAACTATCCTTCTACCATTTGCCTTTTGACAACTCCCCGACAACGCGCTAAAAATGTTGGGAAAATTAATTGTCGTTAACAAAACCCCTTTTACTTGTCAATACGGTTCGTAAACTTATGAGTTGTAAACACAATATGTGTAGGAAAAAGGTTGAAGTCTAAGCTACTCTAACCGTTCTAGTTTCTCAAGAGACAAGAAAACTATGTTTCAAACCAATCATGCACTAAAATATCATCAAGCAAACCTTAACTCTCTCTAAGGGATGAATACCAAATATGAGCAGAAATGGAATAACCTATTTGTCATGCATAGATCTATGATATATGCATCATCGTGTTCTCATTTATGATTTCCAATTTGTAGATGTTTAAGGGTTCACACACCAAATTATCAAAAGCTCTTACAAAACACTTAAAAACATAGACTAGTAATTAGCTCCTTTCACCAAATCGCCTTTTTAAGATCCAAGATACAATCTTCCACTTTCAGAGACTAAGCATTCATGATCCATGTATAAGGTTAGATCTGACAATAAGAATTCTATTTACTTGTCAAAATCTAATGCAACGAAATAGCAATTATAGTCACAAGCTTTACTCTAACTATGTCCTTTAACCAATCAACTAGAAGGATATCAAATCTCCACTTGGTGCTACTGATCTTATGTTTAACCTCTGGGTCTAGAGTGAAAGCTTATGAATATAAAATCTAACACCTAACCCACAATCAATACTCTTAATCGAAAGGACATATGGTGGCAATGTACTTCTCTTATACAAACAATTTGTTCATACAAAGGTGACTCAACTTGTCGCGCACTATTTAGTATTAACTGTGTGATACAAATGATAAGAAGGGCTAATGAAAATCAATCAACAATCTTTTAGGATCAATCCTCACAAGGCAGCCTATGACATATCCAAAATTGGATGTCTCTTCATAAGTGATTGGATAAAACTTTATCAGAGCGTGTGATCAAATTATAAACAATGTTGTGAAATTTACATCAACTAAAAATCTCAATAATAACTGCAAAAAATAACAAACCGTTCAAAAGGAAAGACTTGTCTCCTAAAAAGTATGCAAATGATTTCATAAACTAACTCTGGAGGTCACACAACTAGAAACTATACTACTCATCAATAGAAAACTTCTACCATGTTCATAGGTGGAAACTTATAGTTAATTATGCAAATTATATTTTAATGCTACAAGAACTAATTTAAATAAGATAACAACCACATCAATAAAACACACAATTACTATGCATCTAGAATATTATTGCAATTTTTGTATCTCTTCTCTATACACGATGACTTTTGTTAGAGTTTTGTTCGTTTGTTCAATTACTTTAAAGAATCACAATAATTACTCCTCTTGGACTTAGCCTTACAATACAATCCCTAGATGCATTCATCCATATTCAAGTGTCCATACGCTTCAACAATAATTAATTAATCTTTGACGAGTAGGAGGATTGTGATAACCCATGAATCTTTGTATTGTATTCACCAAATGAAACTCAACAATGGAAAGTATTAAATTAACTCATAGATTCATTATTTATCCATTGAGAAGAATGACATAGTTAATATGTCAAGACAAACCCTGGATACAATTTTTGTTATTTATATTGCAATCTGAATTGAAGAATATCCCACCAAGAACAAGGCGTAAAATCTGAAGATTGCTACACATTCAACCAAATGGAAATTCTATAAACACACACACACACAAACAACCTGAAACTCAATCTTTAAACCAATCATCCGTAATACAAGAAAGAAGTGAAAAGAGAACTCAGCTCAACGTCCCTGGGATTGGTGGGCCCTTTCCAACCCAGGTAGCGAGTTATGGAAATTCACACACTCACAGATAACGATATACCATAAACTGCAACTGCAACTGCAACTTTGATTAAGAACGGAATATCCTTACAATTTATAACGCTTGTATCATATACATCAAAGTCTAATATCACCGAACAACAATCACTTGTCTATTCCTCGATCTCCATGTTACAAATTACGGTTCCCTTCCTGATTTACAAAGCTGCTACATTTATATAGAAAACCCCTAAGCTAGAAGATAAAACCGACCTCCTCTGTTATTGTGGAATAGAAAGGCAATAATAGTTACATAAACCACCAGATCGAACTGGTTTTGATCCTTTCTAACTATCCATATAATTTTGGCACAATCATATCAAGTTTTTGATGTCGTTGCTATTCATGGAGCCTCCCATTGCCAAAGATTTGACTATAGTTTGTTGAATATCTTGGAAAACATGCCACACACAAATCTGGGAAAACCTGGATTAAGAAAAATCACGTATCTCCCTAATTTTGCCATATTTCAAGAATCCACTCGATTGTGACCTAATTGAGACAATCTTGCACAAAACCCATGTTCTAAATTTCTCAAATTCTTCTTCATTTTCCCACAAATACCCTCGGAAGTTGAATGTTGCTATTTCAACACATTTTTTACTATAAAACCATTGACCACGCTTGGAGGCTTCCATGTGCAACTTGGGTGCAAACCAAGGCACACACACCATGTTGGGGGTTAGAAATTCAAAACCCAGGTGACCATCTTCTACCTAGGTGCCCGCATACATACAAACCTACAAACTTGGGTACTAGAACAATTAGAGGTACATGAACAAAACTAACATTCCTCGTTAGTAAAACATTGCTTAAAAACCTCTATTAATTCATGAAGAACTTGTGAATGATGAAAAAATAAACAACTATACCTCATAATACTTGTCAAAGGAGATTTAGGCTCGAAATCACAAAAATGGATGATATCAGGGTTAGGTTTAGATGCAAAAATAGAGTATAAGTGGAAAATGAAGTCTCTGGATGATGGAAAAATAGGGGTCCAACAAGTACCAATGGTTACATTCATTGCAATGCATGCGATGGTTTTAATTATGGAAATTTAGACATGGTTGCTTCATCCTTCACCAATGCTGACTCTGGTAGGTGCTATGTGGTGGAGTTTTATATCCAATTAGTGGAGGGTCTTTGCAGTGGGAAGGTGGCAATCTCGGGTGGTGGTCTTTCAATGCAAGGCTTGTTCAGTCATCTGTCTAGGTTTAGATTGGTATCCAAGTTCCTTCACCCATCTTTATTTCTTTCAAACTTGCAAATTCCTACTATTTTGATCTTTAAACTTGAAACTTGAAATCTTCCAGTGAATTTCGAAGATGGGTTATGGTATGGTGATGTTGAAACCGTATTTGGGTATACAAAGGGGTTTTCTGTATGTGGCTTGAGATCCTTTGTAACTTGTTTAGTATTTGGAGAAGATATTGAGGAAGGATTGTGGCTTGGTGATTTATTTTTAGTCCTTGGGTACCTACGGTTGTTGGGGTGAAGTTCACGTATAGTTTCTTTCCATCTTCCACTATTAATTTGGTTCGTTTAATCAATTGTAGATTGTTGCATGTTATTGAGTTTCCTTGCATTATTGATATAGTCAATTATGGGATTTGCATGTATTTTGGAAGGGGTCTCATAACCAAGCTATGGCTTGGTTCTCTCAATCATGTCCATTTGGTTTTGGTCTTTAGATGGGGATTTTGTAATATTATTCAGTGTCTGGTCTTTATTCCAACTATGGACACAAATTTTGTGTCTTTAAGTGGGTTCTCTATTTGTGGGTTGTGGTTTCATGATTAGTCTTCTCTCGCCCTCAATTGTAACTAGGACTAGAGGTCAATTGGCAGGTTGTTCGTCGATATTGTGCGCTCTGTCTCTATGGCTGTTGTTACTATTGAGAGTTGGGTATTTTCTAGTCAACGAAATACCATCAATGGGTTGTGGGCTAACATTTTCTTTCCTCCTGCATTCAATCGCATGGAACATAAGTTAATTAAAAGACTTTTCATCAATACTAGATACTCTGGCACTGTGGATTTTGTTACTATTGGTTAATAGCATTGGGAATCAAATCTATCCCAATATGGATCCATCTTGGAGTGACATCATGTGCATTTTGTGCATACATGAAGAATCAATTGAAGGTAATAGGGTGGATCCTAATCAAGTTCCGGGAAAGGTAGGGACTTTGGACCAAATTGTTGCATCTCTCCTTTAGTGAATTGAATTTCTGGAACAAGAATGTTAACAATTAAGGGTGAAGGTGATGCCTCGACAATCACAATCTGCATCAATAAATTATGTTTTGGAGTGTAAAGAACAAAGAGTTTGAGAAGCAGAGCCTATGGAAGTTGAAAGAATTGGACTAGGTCATGAAGAAATACAGAAAGCACCAGATCAATAATCTACCCACCGCTAGATGTTTCACAAATGTATCTTTTTGTTAGGACAATTTATCAAAGAAATTTGCAATTATATCGTGGGGATATATACCTCGAATTTTGATATGTACTTAAGCATGATAGTAGTAGCAAAATTATCAGGCCTTGAGCCAAATTTTGTAGAAATTTTATTGTTGATTCAGTTTCAGTTTAAAAAAACAAATTTAAGAATAAATATTGATTTTAATATTTAAAATTTTCTATGCATAAAGGTATCAATATATCATGTGATGTGGTATATGGTCATAATTTTATAATAGAGAGTGCATATTATAGCAAAAAAACATGTGATTGTGGAGTTTACATTCCACTTGATCAAACAAGTCATGGAAGTTCAAGGGATACAAACCCAATAGAAGGACATTTTGATTATGTTGGCACCAATTAGGAGAAAACTAAGTTGGATTGTAGTCATTTATATGTGTGATTTTAAGATGTAAATGGTTTGGTATTTTTTATAGAAGGAGATTTTTTAGATATGACCTAGATAGTGAATTATATTCTATTGACACACGTAGAAGAAATATCCACATCTCAAATTGAACTAGTTGTGCTTCAAGAACATTATAAATAGGTTTTCTTCCATCCTGATGCCTCTGATGAAAAATGGTGATTTGTTAAACTATGTATACCCAGGGGAAAAAGGCTTTTTGAAAATGTACATGTTGCAATTGTTGTACCAGGTTAAGAAGAGGATGATGTAAATGTAAGTGGTGAAGTAAATGTGGGTGATCAAGTAAAATTAGTAGTGTTGTTTTGTTAAGTATTCATTGTACTTTTAATATTTTTTATTATACATTTTTATATATAATATGGTGGTTTCATATTGTTATTTTGTGAATTTAAATGAATTGGAATTGCCAATTCATAATCTCTATTCTAATGAAAAAAAATCACCCTTTGTTTCGCTTCACCAATTAATGAGAATACAAACATATCAACACCAAATATAAATGGGGTTTACATATTTTAATCACATAAATACATGATCCCCAATATCTTCATTGTTTTTCTCTGATAAATTCAATGACTAAGTAACTGGTATATATATATATATATATATATATATATATATATATATATATATATATATATATATATATATATGCAACGAACTCAGTCAATTATGATATTGCAACAAACACGATTGACTATGATTATGATTAGTAATTTGATCACAGTTTACAACATTATTAATCAATTGTTATTTTATTATTGATTATTATGCTCAATATTAATTATATTTCTTAAAATTAACTACAATAACTAGTATTAGTGATTAAATTATCCCTAATAATAAGAAATTATTATTAATTAAATATAATAATTTTATTAATTAAAAAAAAAAATCGATGTAATGCACATCTTGGGAAACCCTCGAGGAACTTCCTCTCATTCTAAGGATGGTACTCAGGGTAAAACAATCGATTGCAATTTTGGCAACCTAAGCCAGTGTGGATATCAAGTGAGGCCCAATAATATTCATAGTGGAAACTAACCCGGGGACATGACCCTGTGACCTCTTGCTTGTAATTCACAACACTCAACCACTCAAGCTAACCCACCAAACTTATAAAAAATTAATATTAATTATTAATAAATTATTTTAAAGCTTGTCTAATTTAATATTTTTCAATATTTTTAATAATAGTAAATTAATTTTAATTAAATCTTGTAATTTTTATTGGTTAAAAACATTAGTACTAAAATATTTTTAAGCTCATATAAAATAAACATGACATGTGGAAGTATCTTGAAGAACACCAATAATTAAGAAAGACTGCAAAGTGTTATAACGTCATTGACTTACATCAATTAAACAACATCACAGTTTGTAAAACCTAGTGTGAAGAATCATAGGGTAACTACTAAGGAAACATCAATGGATCGCAATAAGCTAGTGGAATATCTCGACAAAAAGACTAGGAATTATGTGGAGACCTTCTCACAGAGGAAGGACATAGACAATTGGAAGAATTTAAGATTATATTGTGCAATAACTATAGTAAACTACAACAATTAAATTTAGTCATCAAAATTTGATTGAAATTAAACCAAAATTATAGATATAGAAAAATAGATTGCACACACACACATAATATAGTTTCGATCATTCATTCCACTTGGATGGAATGGGTATATAACAATAGGCGATCATCCACACATTTCTATGAAAACATGTTGTTCTATTACTCCATCAAACAAAGTTATCGTTGAGCAATTAGGTAAACACATATCCTCCTCTTAACCCATCTCTTCTCTTCGAAGTTCAGTCTAATACACTACATTGAAGAAGAAAAACAATGACCATTCAAACTGCTACTACGACCTAGTGTTGTGAATATACCACCTAATGTTACCTTATGAATCTATATGCTTCTTCCCAACCTATTACTTAATTTATTTTTTTGGGTTCTCTAAGAAATTCCACCGACCTCCACTTTCAATGACCTATACATTAACAGGTTAATGTATAGGTCATCCAACTATCCATATGCGCGAGGTACTCAACAGGTTGTTGCTCGATAGGACCATGATTGTAAGAGAGGCTCAACCTCTCAAGATACAATTTCATTTTTACCTCCATGTATACTTCATGTTTTAATAATATGATACAATTTCCTTTAGTTATTTATTTCATGATTTAATAATATATTAATTTTTATTTTGATTATTTATTGAAGTGATTCATTCATGTTAATGCTTTTTGTATATGTAGTTGTTGTAATGGGTTTGTTAAATCATTTTATAAAAGATATTAATAAATATAGATAGAATCAATAAATGAAGATAGATGTTATAGTTAAGGGATTAAAAAGCATATAGAGCATTTCTTTTTGGGCCAAAAATCTTCTCTTAAATTTGATAAAAAATTTGGTAGAAATCATAGTTCCATTTATTTGTTGGGAACTTTGATCATGGAATTTTGTTCATAAGAGTTTTGGTCCATTCCATGATGATACAAATCATCAGAACTTCAAAAAGATGAGTAAACAAGGTCGAACTATGATTCAGATCATCAAAACTTCGAAAAGTTGAGTGAACAAGGTTGAACTATGATTCAGATCATTAGAACTTCTAAAAGTTGAGTGAACAAGTTGGAACTTTAACTCATTGGAATATCTTCTCTTACTGAAAATGAGGCAATTTGATCATCGCCCCTTGCGGAAAATGAGGTGATTTGATCAATGCCCCTTGTTGAAAATGAAGTGATTTGATCATGGCCCCTTGTTGAAAATGAGGTGATTTGATCATTACCCCTTGTTGCTTGTGATTTATGATGATGAAATAGAAATCAAATGAGAGAAATTACTCAAGTTATTTGGCATAATAGTGTCACAATGACTTTAAATATATAATAAAAGAAAATACTCTATATGTATGTGTTATGCTTCTTATTAATTAATGTTATATCATTATACTTTATACGCATGCATTACTCTTTGTATTAATCAATGTTATATCATCATTATTAGTTTTATGAATTGTAATTGTTTCTATAAAAATGTTATATAGATGAGTGTTAGACATTCATAAAATAACTGACTTAAGTGCCAATTACTATTGAATATGTTTCAATTTCTTTACATGGGAGTTTTAGACCATTGAATGAGACATGGGATTTTTACACCACTTTAGTTCACCTATCCATATAAAAAGATACACTTCATATCTTCCAATGTCAATTACTATTGAATTTGTTTCAATTTCTTTACAAGAGAATTTTAGACCATTGGATGAGACATGGGAGTTTTACTCCATTTTGGTTGAACTGCCCATATAAAAGGAGACACTTCATATCTTGTAGCATAGATAAAAACAATTTAAAAATGAGAATTACTCTCAAGTTTGATAAGTGCATGCCACCAACATATGTGAACACTCTACAAATATATGTATTGTCACAACATTCTACAACATTGTGGCTTTTCTTACCTGGGTAAGATGTGATATGACAAACCATAATAATCAACAAACAATGAAACAAACACAATAAATATTGCATAAAATTTATGGCTTTTAATTAATTTTATAAAATAAAGTAAGATCATGAAAATGCTTGAGTTGAAAATATGTTTCAAGTTAAGTATAAATTCTAAGTGGCCTAACGATTAAGAACACGTGTTTCCTCCTTGGAGATCACGGGTTCAAATTCTAATGGGGGTAAGGTATGTACACCTTCATAGACTAAGCAATCAAATCACTACATAGAGGGGGTCCCTTGTTCAACAAACAAGGGGGACTCATATGTCAATTTTCATTTTTTTTTATATGGTATATGTTTCACGTTTCATTTCACATTTCTCGTTTTCAGTAACATACTCTATGAGTGCACCTTTTCATTTGTAAGACAATGGTGGAATGCCACACCCTAGGTATTTTGATCTACAAAGACTTGCACGCCCCTCTTCTCTTCTCATCTATTCTTCCACCTCTACCTCCACCTTCACTTCCACCTCAACAAACTCTCTATGATACACGTTTATGCTTATGTGGCTTCAACCTTCATGGTGATTAGTTAAGTTGCAAATTTGTAGCCATGGATTCCATATTTTCTCTCTGCCATTTCTAGCATTTTATCTTTTATTTATTTATTTGCTAGCGTGTCCGTTATCTGCAGCACTGGCCTGTGGTCTAAGAAACCGCAACCCAGGGGCATCTAAGCTGTTAAAATCACTTGGGGATTGCACCCAACCTAGGCCACACCAAATCTTAACATGGTTGGATTTTTTTGGGTGTCTCCTCACGACTACCGTGAGTTTTGAACCTTAGTCGCCTTACAAAAGGAAACACTCGAAATCCAATCACACTAGCAAGATTTGACCATTTATATCACTTTATCAAACATGTAGATATACCAGATATATGCATATACATGTTTGTGCATGTGGGTTTCCAGACACACACACACACACACATACATAATGTGTTTTCCAAGTCACAAAGCCCGGGGAAAACCCCCCAGTACTTCCCCTCATTTTGAGGATTATACCCAGGGTAAACCCTAGAATCTTTAGGGCACAAGACTGTCAACAACATGGTTCAAAGACATTACAACAATATACTTGTTATGAGCTCAACATATCACTTGCGAGAATTGAATTGGGGTGGGGAGGATAATAATAATTTCTCCCAACCACTCGAGCTAAATTGAATTGACATGTGTGTGTGTGTGCACACGTGCTAATACATACATACATGTATGTATATATGTATTGAGAGAGAGTAGAAGAATGTCTTGTGGTTGTTATACAATGTTCACAGTGTGATTGGTTGTGAATTGTAGAGGTAGATAAACATGTGGTAGAACCATAGAATGCCAAATATCACCTCGGTTCTATGTGTAAATAATTTTGGACGATGACACTCAAATCAATTTTTGATTGTGTGTTTTTACTTGTGAAGAAGGTGGATCACTTGAACAAGTGAAAACTCTAGGAAAACAATGATGAAGTACTAAAGCACGTGTCAAGAAAATTGTGTTTTTCATCACATGTTGTTGTTTCACCTCTAATCTGTCATCTTCCACTCTATGAAAAACTACTTGTCAAGTCAATTCACCTCTCACATTTACCAACAATACCATTACTTGTTACAACCTTACTTTGTTGTGTGGATTTACTTTTACCCATTGTTGTGCACCCTGCCATAAAAGGAATTGAGCCTAGACTTCTATTTCAACATTAATCTTCTTGATTGACATTATCATTCCATTAACAAGCCACCCTCAGTACAGGGTGATTGAGGCACCACTACCAATGATATTTCTATTGTGTTATCCATCTATGAGGTTATTTATATATTTTTTTCTCACCTTTAAGTAAACAAAGACACTATCGAGTATATTCGCTCTTTTAATACCATCCTATGTTTGTGATTTTAATTCTAAGAAATTCCTTCCCTCTCTAAAAAAATGTTGTTCATTTCTTCAGTATCAATCTCACTTTAATTTAGGGCTTACTGAATTCAAAGTAGGCCAAATACAATGCTTCGTAGATTTCAATCAAAGTTGTGTTTTGAAGATACACATTTCACATCATTCATGAACGCAACAAATTTTATTCTACAAGCATGCTTGATGCAAAATTCACCTAGCCACCTCTTAGTGCATGAATATTATCTGTAGTAATGGAAAATGGTGAATATTATCGTGTATTTCCACCATACATCCATCGATGATTAACTTGTTGGAATCTCCTTTTGGTTTACACTAGGTACTCGACTACCATCATATTTTTGATGAATAAAAACTTCATGTAATGTGTTGAACAAATCCTATAATCATTACTCATGGACCATCCAAAAGAAAACACCTCCTATCTTTGAGCAACGTAAATATCTAAATTAATTTGTGTCATTCCCTTCTCCCCACTCAAGAAGTATGTCATTATATTATGAAAATATTGTGAGAGTCAAAAGTCCTTAATAACATAAAAATTAATTGATATAATATAATACCTATTATGAAAGACTTACACGATTTGAAATTTAACCCAATAATTTATACAGAATGGTTTTTTTTTTTTAATTTTTTAATTTTTTGGTTTTGTCATGTATATTATTTTTAAATTGATATGTTTCTAGTGAACACTTCACTCATCATTAAGATATAAAAATTGAATAAAACAATATTATATATATATATAACCAAAATAAAAAATGCATGAAAATTGATTAAACAAAAGTGAAAATATTAAAATAATCTTAAAAATGAAACAAATAAGAAAGAAGAATATTGAATCAAAACAAATTATCACAAATAAACCAATCCAAAAGTCATGCTATGATGGCCCTTTCATCTAATATGGTAAACACAAAACATTTCTTTAACACTCTCTTAGCCAATGTGTTGGCTCTTGCCCATCATCAGAGGATTCAAGTCAACGCGTTGGAAGCAGAATGTGGACATTTGAGATCCTTGGTGGTAGCACTGCATATGAACACCATTTCATTTCCATCAAACAGTCAGGATGAAGGGAAACAAGGAGCAATGGAAGACAAAATTGTAATCCAAGTTCGGGATCCCATGGACATTGAAGAAGAATTCAACCCTCCACAGCTTGATGAGGAAGGCGAAGTTCAAGATAGTGTACACTCTTAAATTTTGAATGTTTTTCATATTTGTTTGTCTATTAGGACAATATATTAGAATAACAACTAGTGGGAATACTTGGAAGTCAACTTCAGTGTTAGAAGTCTCAATCAATATGTTATATGTAGAAATTAGTCTAGTTGTTGAAGCTATTTATGGATCCAATTTTGATGTAAATTCCATCTACTACCTTGGTACAACCCTCCTTCTATAATATAAAAACTCTTTCCAGTTTCAATTTAAAAAAAAGTATTAAATTGAATTGCAATATCACAGATCAAAATATTATATATTGTTTGACTTCTTACTATGTGGTGGATGATCAATCCTTGGATTGGGTGACAAGTGGCCAAGGTGGAAACAATTATGATGGTGCCATGGGTTCTCGCTCCATCCTTCAGTTCATGCATTCTAATGAGTATTCACTCGCCATTGTCTTATCAAGCTTATCTCCACATGCGAGGGATCATGATTAGCACAAGACAAACCCACAAGAGGTGATGACAGATGAGTGAAAGTATGAAGGAGATGTTTGTAGGTTTGATCATGTTCAAATTTCCATTTAGGGTAGCGAGTGAAACTCGAATGCTTGTCATGGTAGTGTCCATCATCATGAGGAAAGGGAAGCATGTAAATATGGATTGGGTTCTCATTATGACCTCAACCCTCTATTTCAATCTGAATTTTGTTCACGTATGGAAGATGATCAACTCTAGTTTTTCAATGGCCCCTCGTGTTGCCTGCATCAAGACAACCTTCATCTGCAAAACATAGATAGCCCTTGCTACTAAGGAAGCAATGACCCACTATCAACACTCCGTCTCTCCCGTGGTGAAAGAGGCCATGAATCCCATTGAAGATGAAGTAAATATCATCAGATCCTATCAAGATGACGAGGATGTGGATCGACAAGTGAGAGAGATTGTTCCTGATTTGGGTTGCACTCGAAATTGAGATACAAAGTTTCATAGAACAATTGAGCTCTATAGGCATACTAAGACAATGGTATCCCAAGCTCTACTTTTGAAAAACGTGATTATAGGGAGTTTGAGAAATAACTAGAAGCTCTTGAGCGTTAGAACAAACTCTTACTCAACTTGGTCTCCTGGTTGGTTAAGAGAAATTGTGGCTCCCTACAACTAGCACGTGATGGTTTCTTATTAGCCAAGCCTCTTTTACCTCATTCGGTCATGGGGAACACAGTGGGGACTTCCAAGTCTGTTGCGAAGGTTTTTCATCTCAATGACTGAGATTTGCTTTGCTCTTTCTAGTGTAGCTCTTTGTGTTTCCTTTAAAATATGTACCTATGATATCTGTTACCTTGTCATAGTTGTATTTTTCCCTTAGACTCTCATGTTTACTTGTTCTTCTCTTAGTATTAATATGCTACAGTTTCATTTTAGATCTTGGCCCGATTTCCCTTAGGGAAAGCCAACAATTATCTTGGCTTTTGAATCCTTTTGATGAACATCTTGAAGCCATATGCATCCTAGATATGATTGAAACTCTATACATTGTGTTAATATTTTAATAGAATCTTCTTGCTTACAAAAAAAAAATGGTGGATGATCAACAATTAAAGTAATAAAAACATCTTACGATACTTTTATGATAAAATAACAATAACACAAATATTAAAAAAAATAAATTGAATTACAAGATCAGATATCAAAATTATTATGTATTGTTCGACTTCTTCCAATATAGGGGCCTCGCTCAGGTTCAAAATTCATCTTACTTGCTTAGCATAGTCTATGGGTGCATGTGCTAGGCCTGAGTTTATAGGGGCAGTCTCTCTAACTTGATTCTGGGCCTCCTCTATGACAATTGACAGGTCTACCAATTCTCGTGGTTAAAAAAAGTAATAAAACATCTTTCAATATGTCCATAATAAAATAATAATAACATAAATACAAATTAAAAAAATAAAAATAATTTTTAATTTAAAAAAAATAACAAAAAGAAAAAATAATCGTAAGTAATAAATAAAGTCTTGGAACCAACTAGTTAGGCGACATTATCTTGGAACCTCCTAATCGTAATTCACATCTCTCAACCACTCGAGTTAACCCACGAGACTCTCTCTCTCTCTCTATGTGTGTGCGTGGTCCAATTTCAATATGCTTTCTCTCATTTATTTTATAATCGCCTTAAACTTTATTCTTTTATTGATTATTATTTATTCTTAATTTAATTCATTATCATTGATAAATCATGTGATACCAAATATGTACTTCAACTTAAGTCTATACATATAACTAAAATATTATATCTCATTATAATTTTACCTCATACCTAAGAGGTAATATAATAATGAATAAATTAATTATATAATGAGGAAATAAATTAAATATATAATGAATTAAACTCTACAATGAATTAATTATATAATAATCGTATAATTAGAGAGATTACAAAACATCGTATAAATAATAATCAAGGTCGTATAGTTCTGACTTGTTTGTTAAACATGATTGTGATATTTAGTTCTCTTTAAATACGAATGACCATAAATAGATGATAACATACTAACCTCTATAGTGATATAATATCATGTCAATATTGTTAAATATAATATCATAACCATAATTTTGATGAACAAGGGTTGCATGGCAACGCAGTCCCTGCTAAGTTAGTTGGGAAATGCATGTTGAACAATAAAACTTAATATAACTAGATGCACAAGTAATGAATATTTTTTGTCAAAAGATAATAATTGAGGGTTGTTTGTTATTCAAAATGTATAATGAACCGTACGCTGAATGGAACTATAATATTCATAAATATAATATAAATGAAATAATAAATAATATATTAGATAATAAATATAATAATGCATAATAATAAATACATAGTACAACTTTTTATATTTAGACGTGGTGAGTGGTGAAATTTATTGATTATGTAATTAATTGTACATATTGAAAGACGTAAAGGGAGCAATAACACTTCAATTCTATCAACCAATTAGAAATGAGAAACACAAATATTTTTATTATATCCAAAAATATATATTTGTTTTCCTATGTTAAACATTACATTGCATACACAAATTTATGGTAAAAGACAAATTAATGTTACATCAAAAGCAAACTCATTGCTATAGTCCCATGGGGACTAATAAGAGGAGAGAGTACAATTGAATTAAATATGAATGCAAAAGAAAGTTCCCGAGAGATACCAATAAAACTTATAACCAACAATCAAGGTTGTATAATGATAATAATATTTATTTATTAAGATTTTTTCAATATAATAATGTGTTTAATTTTTTAATTAAAAAGTTGAAAGTCAAGTTTAATGATTAATAAATGAATATTAGAATTTTTTATTTATCAACATATATTTATCAAAATCAGATTTATTAAGTATTGAGAGAGATCGAAAAACAATTGAGATATGAATTTCTCGATACTTAAAAATCTTGATTTAGGATGAATTTATTTTTATATGGTTTATATATATGTGGTATCTTGCAGGAGTGTGTTGTCTTGTTGAAGATGAGATGTGCTTGGTAGGGTGACTCTGTTGAGACAGCCTGGCAATCCTGGACCAATACCTCTGCCAATTCAAGTATCAAAGCATTTCCGCTTTCGGTTTGCTGGGGGGTGTGGCTGGCAAGGAACAAGGCCATTTTTCAAGACAAAACTTCCTTACCAAAAATTGTTGCATCTCAATTTATCAACATTCTTTCTTTCTTTCCATAGCTTATATTCGACAAGTCTCGATAGAACAGGTGGATCACTCTATTCCCTGGGCTTTCTCTAACAATGCCTCTCAGTCAAATTTCCTTAGGTGTGTGGGGGTGGAGCAATATTATTTCTAAATACAAATCATTACCACAAAATTAAAATGGGGTTGGGCCCTGGCACCAAAAATTTCTTTGAGCTTATGGCCTTTAAACTCCTCCTCCTTTTTGCCAAAGAAAAAGGACTATCCTCCCTTCAGGTCTTTGGGGACTCTATTCTGGCTATCTCGTGGGCAAGAAAATATCAAAGATGTCACAACATTATGTTACTTCCTATACTTGCAGAGATTCACTGACTCATGGCCACCTTTGAGTTCATTACTATTCGTCATGTATACAGGGAGAAAAACTCAGATGCGGACATGCTCTCTAAAGAGGGCGCTTAGATGGATTTCGGGCAATGGATGGTTACAAAATTCAGAAATGGGGAGGTCGTAGAATTAAACCTCCCATCCTTTTTGGCAGATTTATCTCTTCCAACTTAATTGTGTCAAGATTTTTTGTGAGACTTTCTTTTTCTCTCTAGGATATGAACTTTATCAGTTATGTTCATTGTATATATGCAACATATCAGTCTTTATCCTTTCTTGCAGGATCAAACTATGTATCTTTTTTAGGGTTGTCCTATATCATTATCTCTATGGAGCTAGACTCTAGTTTTTGTATATGAACTATAATTCTCATGATGATAGAACATTGTGCTCCCAGTCGTGGCTCTTTTTCTTCATTTTGGATTCCTTGGGAAACATTGAAATGTATGGTTATATGCATTCTACAGAATGTAATTTTTCTCCATTTGAATAAAATTTATGATTTTTT
>ML806987.1:84819-101731 GCA_009831015.1 Picea engelmannii | reverse complement strand
TATATATATATGGTATCTTGCACTTTACAATTAATATTGTGAGTTGATAAAAATAATTTAAAATGATATCAAACATAATTACTTCAAATTCCTTCCCTAGATGGGGTGATAGAGAAGCAAAATGATGAGAGAAACGCCTCTTCAAGAAGTGTCCAAGATAGGATTGTTGGCATCCTGGAGTCTCCCCACCTGGCCGGCAACACTTACAAGGTTAATGAAAATGAAGTTTGGTTTGTGTGAGGGATCATTCCTAATGTTAGTAGGTACTTGACCATCCGTTGCTTGGTTAAAATGTCATTGATAAACACTCGAGTGACATTACTCCCCATTACTGAACTCTGATGGATAATCATAGCATGAGGCAGCATTACACCAGCAACTGAATCTTTCGTCCCGCAGGTATTATGGATTGAAGTTGGAATGTGGTTGTGATTTTTGTGCACAGTTTAAATGCAAAGGGTTATAATCTTCTAGGCAGCTCAGGGTTGAAGAATTGTGCGACCTCTCAGCAAAAGTGGGATCCTCTTATGCGAATTGCTCCTATGCACATCGTTTAACCTACAATGATGCCACCAACTCATGAATATTTAAGGGTATATCGTCGGGGGCGCAGAGGCCCTCCTAACCCCTCATACTTTATTAACGTAATCCTTGATCCCACCAGTCCAAGTGTGTTTCACTTAGCTCACGAGGCGACCGATGAATTTCAACAACACCCCCCACCCCTTGCGCGCACGTATTCAAAATGCACTCGCCTCTATAGAAGTTGAGGTCCATCAAGAGTGCACCATGGTGCATGATTAAGAAGTATATGTAGAGATTGGCAACTGAGATCCTGGCATGGGCAGCTCACATGCAAGGGATACCAAATTTTTGAAAACGATCGATCTATACTGACATATTAAAACATTCATGGGAAAGATTATGTTGGATAGTGAAGAGGACAAGCGGAAAATTATGGAGCAACTAGCTGAGGTTTGTAAAAAACTCTAGGATATTCAAGATTGCATGGAAATCCAATACTGTTGTGAGGATGACCAACATGTCAATTCCCCTAGGCCTCTGGACTAAACTTGCCATGAGAGGGCGGGTAGCCTCTCTCCTAACTAGTCCTCAAAATGATATGTTTTTTGAACTTTTTAGGCCACTTTTACTTCACTACGTGGAATCAATGTACTAGGATAGCTAGATATTCATACTACTTTTCTAGATGTATAATTTTGGTTTTATTTCAGAACTTAACACAAACTATATGGACAAACAATTTGCTACAATTATGTTGGTTTGGTTTCCCTAGTGGCAGGCCAATAGTCCAATAGTTGGTGTACACCTTTCTTCACTTTGCTAAATAGAATTATTAATTTGGTTTGATGACAATTTTTTTTTACTTCAAATTCCTCTTCCTCTAACAATTGATATAGTTTTTATAGTGTTAGGTGATATGATTTAGTTTTTATAATGTTATTTTTATTTATATACACATTTGTGAATGATAATTATTTAGTTTACATTAGATTTATTATTATTATAATATTTTAAGTTTTGTATAATATTTTATGTTGGGTTGACATATTCTAACATGAGTGTTATGATCATATGGAATGAACGTTACAATGTCTTCAATAGTGGGTTGTAGAATGCACCCTTTTTCTCTTGGTGCAATGTAAATACTTTTTTTGGGCGAGAGGGGAGTTGTAGCATTGTATTTCAAAACAACGTACATTTTGAATATATAAGGACAAACAACATTTACACAAAAACACCAAAGTACTTATGATATAGATTGAACTCTAAAGAACACCGAAGTGCATACAATTTTGTTTGAAATCATATAAAGAGGATTATGAAATTCCATAGTTAAAACTAAGTCAGGCTTCCACATGTTAAGTCCAAAAAACATAACTTCCTAGAACAAAAAACGAATCAAGAATCCTGCACTACAGCCCATGAAGGGGTTAACAACACAGACATAATACCCATAACACATTTGGAAAAAAATGAGTGTTGTTCAGGGTCAAGCACCTCAAATCTAGCCATTTCCCAAAACAAACAGATTCAAACCTTGAAAAATCATAGCCTCGAACCAACCAAAGGCTAAGATCACAGATTCCATGGAGGCTAAGCCACTGCAAGGAAACAGAGGATCATAGAAGTTGATTTGATGCACCTCTTTCATTAGAAACTTTGTCGAGAGTGGAAGCTCAAGCCGAAACCCTCAGTCCAAGGATGGAAGCTCAAATAGAAGCGAAAGTGGGGTGTTACACATCAAAATTCCACACTTGCATATAAAGTGTCGTAAGTATCGCACCTAAACTATCGCAAGTGTCGTAACATGCTTCATGAACTTTTTGTGAGTGTCTCAACTCAATCAACACCTTAGAAACATTTGTCACAACCTCCAAATCATGTTAGAGAGAAAAGCCCCATCATTGGCGGTCCAAACAAATCTTTTCCTTGGAAAATTCAACTTATGTTTGAGCATTTATGGAGAGTGACACCCCCCTGGCCATAATGGGAGAGTGGCATGGCACCCCCTCTTCCATATTAGGGGAGAACCACTGCTAGGATGGCGCCATGTTTCTCACTATGGGGGAGGGCCATTCTTGTTGAGGAAAAAGGTGGATCTTCTCCACCAAATTCTATGGTCCAACTCTCTCAGATTGGGTTAGTTATGTTCGACCCTCGTGCTTGGGCTTCACCTTAGGATCTGATCCAAACCTCAAGGGTCCATATCCTCATCCATATCGCTCATTTTCTCATGGTAGTTGTACTTCTCATGCCTTTAAATCGAAACCATTTCCATGGGGAAGGGAGAGGAAAAAATCAGTAATAGCATCGTTATTTTGATCTTATATTGTTCATGCAAGGGCTGGATGAAGAGAGCCTAGAGGATTTGCTACATCTTCAAACTCAAATTGTAAGTATCTTCTTTTGGTTCTCAAATTAATACACTTGGACAATTTCCTTCAAGTATGTGTACTTTCACATTTACTTGTCTATTGCCATTCAATCTTCGTAAATAGATATGTTTAGTTAATTATATTGAGTGGAAGAAAGGTATCTTTGTGGTTCTTTGCAATATCAAGGAGCTTAGGAATCAAGCTCAAGATTTGGAGCATCAAGGAAAATCACCAGAATAAGGTATGTAAACTTTTATTCTCCTCGTTTAACTAGCTAAATTAGATCTGAAAGAAATATAGAAACCATTTGTACTTTCATGTCTTGGTAACAAGGGTCTGATAATCCAAGGGAGATTTCACCTGTCCGCAGGGGAAATATTCCATAATATAAATTGGCGACACTTCTAGGGAAATATTCGTGAATCCCGAATCCGTTCAGGGTCCTCAAGATTTTATCGGTCCACTTGTTCCCAGTTCACTTGAAGAATTTTGGACTTGATATCATGCCCATACTTTCAGACCTGACTGTCGGATGTACCCACCCAGAGGCTGACTGTGAGTTGGTAACCTTAGTGGCCATAATATTTAGGGTCTATACACGAGGTGATGACGAAGGGAAGTCTTTGTTGTACCTGGATTAGACATTGGTCAAACTCACTCGGGCTCCTTGGAGGGTAACCCGAGGGTAAAACCGTGAGGGAAATTGCACCAAGGCATAAGTCTATTAAGAAGGTCTCCAATGTAACTGTTCCACACGTTCAATCCTAGCCCCTTCTCACATTTTTCTTGCGATGTTGGATTTCATCACCAACTAGTATGTTCATTGGGAGAAGTCATTGTTTTGCCTGTTGGTTTTCTATATTTTTAGAGAGTGTTGTTTGTTCACCATAGTTGTCCTTAAGATTGGTACTGTGGTTGAAAAAGGTCTTCATTGATCACCTAGGATGCAAGGGTTTCCTCTGAAAGGCTATGAATCCCTACCTCCTAATTCACCTGAAGACACTTTCCGTGAAGACGTTGAAAACTATTCGGACATTGGGAGTGTTTCTACTCTTTTGATTTAACATCCCGAGGGAGCAATCGTAGTAGTTCAGGATGGTATTATATCCTATCCTTGTTGTAAACCCGACATTGACCAACCCTCTTGATCCACTTCTTCTCCGAGTAGAATCTTCAGGAAATATCGTAGCTGAAGATTATCCTAGATTACCCTCAAGGCCATTTGGCGAACTTGACATGGAACCATAATAACCCAATACAAATGAATAATATAGAACCCATGTCTGCTCTATTGAAATGGTAGATCCACATCAAACTCTTGTTCGTCCTATATGGAGAACTCCATCGAGTCGTGGTCTTTATGAAAAATTCAATTTGAATCGACTACTCTTTCTCCCTCCACATACATTTGTCACCACAGGTATAGATGTAGGAACATCAACTCAATACTCTGACCATCCTTCCAAACCAACACTTAATACCGCTACCACTTCAGGACAAATAATAAGTGATACATGTCTTGTACTTCCTAGTCATTTACAAAGTACTATGACAGTTACACCAACCATGTCTCTTCAAGCAACAACTTCTTTCACCCCAGAGAGTCTTGTTTGGACACCTTCCCATCATAGAATGAAAAACCCTGTCATTCCACAAATCCCTACTGGGGGGAAATCCTCCATTAGTGGACAAATCCCTACTAAAGGGAAAATCTCTTTCAGTGGACAAACAACTACCAGAGGGAAACTCTCTTTCAGTGGACAAATCCCTACCAGGGGGAAACCCTCATTTGGGGGATAAGTCCCAATCATTACCCAAACTATAGCAAGGGGGGAAGTTCCAAGTTCTTTTTTCGGAAACCCACAACCATCCCGGGGAACACCCCATGCAAGATCTTTGAATCCAACACATCAGGGATGATTTTGAAATCCCAACCCACAAGGAGGATCTCTAAATCCCAATCCTTCCAGACTATATTCTGGACAACCATTCCTAGGTGTCCCAAATCCCACTTGGGGTCCTCAAGGCCAATCATCCTTTCCTCCACAGGGTCCAACTGGTTACCCTCTTCAGGGTGAACCTAGATACCCTCCTCAGGGTCAAACTGGTTACCCTTCTCAGGGTCAAATCAGCTACCTTCCCCAGGGTCAAACTAGTAATCCTCCTGAAGGTTAAACCGGTTACCCTCCTCAAGGTCAAATTGGTTATCCTCCTCAGGGTCAAATGGGTTTTCCTTCACCTTTTACCCAAGTTCCTCAACAAATGAATCCTACATATGGGAGGACCTTATGGATACAACTTTCCACCACAACCAGTTTAGGTTCCTACTGGTGTCCCCATGCCTCACCAGTACCATCCTCAAAGTAATCGACAATTACCATTTTTGGCTGCTTTAGATCTCTCAGACATGTCGATATTGATAAACGATCCCATATTGCAATTCCCCTTCTGGCCAGTAATTCCCTCCAAGTTAACATCACATATTCCAAAATTTGATGGTAAACCTGGAGAAGACCCGAATAAACATGTCATGACATTTCATCTTTGGTGTTCATCAAACTCACTGATGGATGACTCTATTCGTTTACGTCTTTTCCAGTGTACTCTTACGGGCTCAACGACAAAATGGTACATTGAATTACAACACAGATCTTTTCAAGATTTCAATTTGCTTGCAATGGATTTCCTCACCCATTTTCAGTTTCCAATTAGATACGAAACCATAATGAAACTTTTGACCTCCTTTTGTCACACTAACTCCGTGCACATTTCAGATCATATTCATGAGTGGAGATGATGACGATGGTTGATCAAAGCTACCGTTCCTGACCAGTTGTTGGTTGAATGGTTCAAAAAATATCTGTTACCTCCTATTGTTCATGATGTAGCAATGGGAGGTGTAGTTATAGAAGAGGAAGCTATTGCTCGTGCCCAATATCTGGATTTGGTTTATTCCCAATCTAGTACTTGGTATGAATTGATCCAAAATGCTCCCCATATGTCAACCGATCCATCCAAACCATCCTCTACCGCTCATTCAAACAACAATCCATCCGATCCATCTGTCAAAACTCAACTTGCCTCACAGTCGACTGGGACAACAAATCATTCAGTATCTACTCCGACTACAATGCAGACTTCTGTCCCATCAAGTTTTGCCTCAACTAAAGTTTCTGAAGTAAATGCAGTTCAATCTACTTCACCACCACAATCGGGGGGGGGAGAAAGAAGACTAAGAATAAATCTAAGAAACATACTAATCAAACATAAAACACAAAAACACAAGCACAACCACCTACTGCTGAAAAGAAACCACAACACAAACCGAAATTTCCCTGTCTCATTTGTGCTGAAGATCATTACACAAGAGACTGTCCCCACTGGGAAGAAGTATCAAAATTATTTAACGAAAATTCTCAACCCGTTGTTTTGACAAATCCTTTTCCATAACAACAGTCATTGGTTGCATACAATCCTACACCTCCCCAAGGAGGAAACCCAGGTCATCCTCCTATCGAGGATTCTTCCTCAAGTGCACATATTTACATGTTCAACGTTGTAGATTTGACCACTCGGACTACGACTTATGACACACCTCAAGGGAATCCCAGTAAAGAAAGTGTAACTAATGGAACCATGACTAATCCACCTTCCACTTATGTTACCCCTCCGTCCAGACCTCTCCAGATTGAGAAACCTACCTTTGAATCTATCTTAGGTCTACCCAAGAGTACGATATGAAAGTTGACCTTTAATCGTAACTCTTGTGCTGCCCGTAACTACAACATTGTTGAGGATTTGGCAAAAACACCTTCTGCAATGTCGACTCTCGAAGTTCTACAACACTGCGCCAACCAACATAGGACTCTCTTCAAAGCCATTGGAGCAATAGATCCAGATTCATCCAATAATATCATGTTTAACCTGGACAATTATAAATCGAGGATTTCTCACAAACTTGCGTTTCAAATCGATGTTGTTGTTCACAATCAACATATTCATTGCACTATATTGGATGAAGAAGCATCAACCTGTGTCATGTCCTTAGCTTGTTGGAAAGGTCTTAAATCACCTGGTCTTAATAAATCTCCTACCATGTTGAAAGCATTTGATGGACGACGTTTCAGACCTCTTGGACTGTTACAATTGTTAGTCGTTCAATTGGGGGGGAAACCGTTTCCGTCGATGTGGAAGTAGCCGATGATCCTTTAGATTATAACTTATTGATTATAAGAAGCTAGTTTTATGCCATGACTGTTGTAGCCTCTTTGGTTTTTCGATGTGTCTAGTTTCCTCATCAAGGAAAAATAGTTACCATTGGCGAGTTAGATTATTGTACATCTGATGCTTGCAATCAAACAACCAATAATATTGCATTTTTTGGGGACTCAAATATTACTTATGAAAGTGTAGGGGTAGGGCTACTGAAAGATTCTTCACTCATGGGAACTTTCCCTGCACCCGTTCCTCAAATTTCACAACATATCGCCACAATAAATATGATTTCGACCATGGTACATCAATCCCTTGAATAATCTGATCCTTGGATTGTACCTAGACCTTTAGAATTTGATACACTAGGTGACACTATGTTGCTTAGTCTCGTCGAGGCCATATATGAAGCCATCAATCCACCTCTCCTTCACCCGATGACCAACATCTGCTGGCGTCTAATTCTTATTTGTTACCATCCTGGTTAGATTCCTTATCATCGACCTTTGATTACATCTTACGGAGTTTTCCATCCGATGAATCCATTATGGAAATGCTTAATATGGAAGAGTCACCATGGGATAATAACCACCATCGCTCATCCTTTCTTCCCATTTTGGATGAAATCAAGAAATATGTTTCATCTAGCTTTCCAACTAATATTGCCAACAATCCTCAATATTTGATACTCATTCAAGATACAATCTCTGAGGGAAATTTAGGAAACATATCACAAACCATCAGTGTAGACATATCATAAAAATAAGGTATCATGGAAAACATACAATTAGGCGCGAATTGTTCAACTGAAGAGATTGAAAGCTATACTTCCATGTTTAAATAATTCCACAACTTTTATGCTTAGAGCTATGAAGAAATGCCACAGATTGACCTACATAAATCAAAATTTACCTTGAAGTTAAACATGTCCTACATAAACTTCCCCCTATTCATACTAAGAAAACTACGACAATAAATCCAAAAGTAGAAAAATTATCGAAATCTAGTTTTATTTACCCCGTACCTCTAATTGAATGGGTTTCCAACATCGTTCTGGTCGCAAAGAAACAAGGGACAATTCACATTTGTGTCGACTATCGGGATCTCAATAAGTCTTGTCCGAAAGACAATTACCCTACACCCTTCATCGACCAAATTATCGATAATTGTGGCAGAAGCATCATTTTCTCTTTTATGGATGGCTTCTTCGACTATAACCAGATAGATATTTTACTAGCTGATCAACACAAAACAACCTTCATTTTCCCGTGGGGGACTTTCGCATATCGGAAATTACCTTTTGGCCTTAAAAATGATGGAGCCACTTTCCAGTGGGCTATGTCGTAAGCTTTCCATGATATCAAACATATTATTGAACCCTATCTCGATGACTTGCCCGCTCATTCAGCTCATTGAAAAGATCATATTAGTCATCTAAGAGTGATATTTCTTAGATGTAGACATTACAACATACGTTTGAACCCCAACAAATGCATTTTTGTTGTTGAATCAAGGAGACTCCTAGGCTTCATGGTATCCAAAGATGGGATTAGGGTGGATCCCTTAAAAGTAAAATCTATCCTCGCTTTACCTCCTCCCAAAAACATTACTCAACTCCAAAGTTTGCAAGGGAAGGCACAATTTATTCGTCGTTTCATCTGCAATTATGCATAAATCACAAAAGGATTCATGAGATTGATGCAAAAGGATGTCCCTTTCATCTGGGATGAAATTGCTCAATGCTCATTTGATGATCTCAAACATGCTTTAACGCATACACCACTATTACATCCCCCCAACTATGCAAGAGATTACATCCTTTATTTAGCTACCTCTGCTTCCACTATTTTCATGGTGTTAATTCAAGAGGATGACGACAGTGCAGAACATGTGATCTATTATTTAAGTAAGATCCTTTCAGGACCTAAACTTCACTATTCACAGAGCGACGATCATTGTTGTCCAAAGATTTTGACACTACATTTTACTTCACACTACCACGGTCATTGTTGAATTGAACCCCATGTACCACATCTTGACTCGTCAACTACTTGGGGGAAAATATTCAAAATGGATCGTCATTCTACAAGAACTCAATATCAAGTTCACCAAATTCAAAGCAAAGAAATCGTTGGTTTTTGTCGAGTTAATTTGCGATCTTCCCCATATCGATGAGGAAACCGAGCCCAATGATTCCCTTCCAGATGAGTCATTGTTCCTTATTAGTACATCTGACCTGTGGTATGGAGACATTCTTTTATATCTCCAGACCCAATGCTTCCAGCCAGGTATTTCGTGTGACGAATGACGTCGTATTGGATACCATGCAAAATACTACCTTATTGTTGGCGACACTTTATATTTTCATGGTATTGATATTGTTCTACGATGTTGATTAACCCATGAAGAGGCTGAGCATGTTTTAAATGACTGTCACCCTAGAGCTTGTGGCAATCATCTCTCTAGGATGGCTACAACCCATAAGATATTACGTGTCGGTTATTTTTGGCCAACCATTTTCAAAGACTGTCTTGAGGCCATTAAAAAATTCCCACCCTATCAAATGTTTCAGAAGAAAGCACGTACCCACCCATCTCCTCTACATCCAATTACTGCCATAAACCCCTTTTCCAAATGGGGAATTGATTTCATGCAAAGTAAGCCCACCTCAACCAGGGGGCATGGTTATATTATCGTCGTAGTAGATTGTTTCCCTAAATGGGATGAGGCTATACCTACATTTCTAAACGATGGCCGAACTACAACACTTTTCGTGTTTAACCACATCATCACTCGATTCAGAGTACCACAAACTATCGTAATTGATAATGGATCACATTTCCAAAATCATATGATGAATGAATTGTGCACCAAGTTGGGTTTTCGACACAAAACCTCATCCCCATACTATCCTCAAGCCAATGGACAAGTTGAAGCCATCAACAAAGTCCTAAAACCCATGCTTCAATGCATGGTGGGGGTGAAAAAAACCACTTTGAATTTGAAACTCTTCTCAGCTCTCTCGGCCTATTGGAATTCAGTTAAAACCACCACTGGATTCACACCTTTCTAGTTGGTATATGGGTTAGAAGCGGTGTTGTCGATTGAATGCGAGATTCCGTCTCTAAAACTAGTCGTAGAGCTCCTATCCCACACCTTTGTCGAAGAAGAACGCTTCCTGTATCTAATGAAGTTGGATGAAACCCGTCGTGATGTTTCTCTCATTAACAAGACATATAAAAAATGCATCAAGACCCAATATGATAAGTTTGTCCGACCTCGCATATTTGCAGAAGGAGATTTAGTCCTGGTCTATGACCAAGACCATGATAAAATTAGAGGAGGGAAATTAGAGCCTATGTAGCATTGACCTTATATCATAAAACATGTGCTAAAAAAGGGTGCATATGCGCTAATTGATTATGATGGAATCCATCTCAGTGAGCCTCGCAATGAGCTCTACCTGAAAAAGTAATATGCTTAAGAAATATTTCATGTGTGCTTTGTACATTATTGTACCATATGTTTTGGTTTGGTGTGTTTTTAATTTGCGTGAACGAGTTTTGTTTCATCCTTAGCTGCTTATACCCTTCTTTGTGCTTGAATGCACAGATGTCAACATCTTTCCCTATGCATTTTGGATATGCGGATGGCGCTAGCTGACATACCCAGAATTTGGCTTCTACAACTTGGACCATCTACCATTATGGCGAGTTGGTGAGCTCAGGAGGGACTTGTCTTGGACCTGCAACCAATAATGTTGCATAATTTCATGTCGTTATTGGACATTCAACTGAGGCCGCCTCTCTTGACATATCTCAAATTATCAATAACTTTGATTCCCAACTTGTGGTTTGTCAACTCAACCGCGATACCATACAAAATCCAATATTGCTACGTGTCTACTTGAGGGTTCTCCATCTCGAAAGGTTTTTTACTTGTGTATAATACCAACATATATCGAGAGAACTTAATACCATTACAGATTCGTTAGCAAATTACATGTTGGATAAGCATCTTGCACATAAATGAATATTCAAGATAAAAAAAACATAAACATAAAATATAAAAAACATCACATCATTGTAACATAAGAAGCTGAGACAAAACCCATATATATATATATAGCAAATATGTGTCGTAATATAGTCCAAAAAGTACATAGAGTGGCAAAATGTGGGCTACTATGCCTGTACATCATCATAGCAAGACTACATGAAACTCTACTCATTCCCTTGTACTACATTGTGCTCATGGTAGCACACTACTGCTTTAGCTACTCATCTCAAAAGATGGCTAACACTCTCTAGTACACCCACTGTGTGCCTCTACAGGTGTAAAGGAACATACCACAATCTCATGGAGGGGACACCCATGGTAAGCCCCATGAGATTGCTTTCTACCTCACGAAGTCCTCTGGCTCTACCACCTACCTCCACTGTTTCTTGGGCACCACCGCGTCGTCCAAATGGTGAAATTTCAGCTGGATGAGCCATCCCTCTGTCTGCATGATGAAAAACAAACATGTTTAAATCTCTCCTTGTACAACAGAAAAAATGCATATATTATAAAACAAAAAATATACTTTTGAAAGTTCATGATCTTCTATGTTTTACCTAATACATCCCACTATGCCCCTTCAGGGAGCACTAGATTCGTACTGCCCCTAAAATCAACCTTGACATAAGGGTAGTCCTCTACCATCACAATTTTCCTCTTCCACCATGCGAAGAAGCTAGGAGTAAAAGAAAATGATGAGGGCTCATTCCCCAACCGAGATGAAAGACTGGTCCACCTCTCCATCCGGGGCTCAGATACATGGTGCTCCATCAACGCAACCTGTGGTTTCATCTGTGGTACTCACTCCAAGAAGAACGATACCAGGAAAGATATATAGCCAAATTGATTTTGTTTTCCTGCTCTACATATGGAAATTTGATCTTTCACATTTTCCAAAAATCCTGCACACCAATTGAAGATCCTCGGCTCAAGACACTGTATGACGTATGCCATCTATGATTTGGAAGAAATACGGGGATTGGTGCTTCCTGTGAGTTTGGTAATAGTAAACAAGATATCTCATAGTGGAATATCCCTCACATCCTTGATCACAATCCTTCCACTCTCCTTGTGCGATCCTGACACACAAAACTGTGCAATTGGCAGAACCTCCTGGCACGAGCAAGTGAGTGGGCAAGTGCGTGAGCTGAAGCGATTATCAACGAGACTCATCGAGAAGAGGGTATGCTGGAATCCCTGTTGATTGTCTGATTGCGCCAAAATCATCGAGTATGTTATCGGTCTAACAGAGGCATCAACGAGACTCATCCACCAGACTGACAGGGTTTTATTTAATTTTTGCTAAGGCTCGACTGGCTCAGCGAAATATTGCATTTAATCCTGCGACACAAAGCTATAGAAATAGTAACCATTTAATTGATTCGCTGACCCAGAGTTGATTCGTTGATATTGTCTTTGCAGAGCTGTGACAAAGACCCGCCGAAGGATTCCATCCTTCATTCGCTGAGCCAGAGTTGATTCACTGATATTGTTTTTGCAAAGCTGTGACAGAGACCCGCCTTCACTGTATGCGTTGGAGAATTTCGTTGGATAATTTTGATTGTATCCTTCACTGTATGCGTTGGAGAACTTCGTTGGAGAATTTCGATTGTATCCTTCACTGTATGCGTTGGGATACACTGCCACCATTGATGGAGGAAGTTCGATTGCAGTCTTCGTCGTGACTTTGCCAATTGGACAGAACCCTGTAAAATGCAGAATAATGTCTAGCCAGCTTTGAAAATCAAACAAATATCAATCGATCGTACTGGTGTATTGAAATGTTCCCATACGTGAAGGAGCTCTTTAATGTTTATGAGAGGGAATTAGTGCTTAAGAGAAAGTAGAAATTTGAGTTTGTATATGAGATAAAGTGTAAAAGAGATTATATTATCTCTTATTTTTTGAATTTTTTTGTAAAAGGGTTTATCCCTTATTGAAATTGTGTTGTGACACACATATTGTACTCTCCAAATTAATAAAAGGATTCATTTTGGTGGTGGTTGAGTCTCATTTTTTTTGGGACAATTGTTTTTTTTTGTCTTGGGCGAAGTGGGACATATTGTGTTTTCTTTTGCCTATTCTCCCTATCTATCATTCTTATTTACTCTTCATTGCGATAAGCAATATTGTGTTGCCTAAACTTGTTGGCACAAATTATTTCTATTGGAGAAAACACATGCAACCTATATTCATCACTAAAGATTTATGGGAGCTTGTAATTGATGGATATACTATGCCTTTTGCTGATGAATTAAAAAAATTAAGTGATGATGACAAGAAATCATTAAAGGAAATTATTAAGAAATATAATTAAGCACTTTCACTTATAGGGAGCGCAGTTGAAGAATCTATATTTACAAGAATCAATGCAGCAAAATCATCTAAGCAAGCTTGGGATATTTTAAAGAATACATATGAAGGTGATGCTGTAGCTAAATTGCAAACACTAGGGATAAATTTTGAAAATGCCAACATGCAAAGTAATGAATCTATTCATGATTACATCACAAAGATGCAAGATCTTGTTAATCAAATGAGGTCCTTAGGTGAAGATGTTCCAGAAGGAGACTAATTGAGAAGAATTTAAGAAGTGTTTTGCCCAAGTTTCAGATGGTCACCACTAGAATTATGGTTTCCAAAGATTTAAATACAATGAATATTGATGAATTAAGTGGATTTTTACTTACTGTTGAAGAAAATCAACCAATTGGAGAAGTGGAACATTCTTTTTCTACAAGGAATAGAGGAAGAGGAAGAGGTAGAAGTCAATATCAAAATCAAAATTATAATAGAAATCCACAACAATCACATAATTATCAAGGAAATGCATTTAGAGGAATAGGAAGAAGTCCAAGTCAGTTTAGAGGAAGTTCAAATCAATTCAGAGGACGAAGCAGAGATAGTTTTCATGGAAGAGGAAGAGGAAGATCTCAAGAACGACAAGGTCCACAGTGTAATTATTGTCATAAATATGGTCATCTTGAAAGAAATTGTTATGCAAAAATGAGAGCTATGGAAAACAAAGGTGCTAATACAGTTGTAGAAGAAACAAAAAATGAGAAGTTATTCATATCAAGTTTCATGGAACATAATGAAGAAGGTGAAGCATGGTACATTGATTCGGGATGTTCAACTCATATGCCATCTCAAGAGGAGTTGTTTACTAGAATTAATGACAACTATTCTGGTAAAGCTGTATTTGGTGATGATAGAGTTTCAGAAGTTAAATGGAAAGGCACAATTGCAATTCCAGCATTGCATGGAAAGAAGAAGTTTATTGATAACACATTGTTGACACCAACATTGAAGAATAACCTACTTTCTGTAGGACAAATGATGGAGCAAAACTATAAGTTGGTATTTGATAAAAATGAATGTTTAATCATGGATAAGTTGAATCATAATGCAATTGTGGAAAAAGGAGAAATGACTGAAGATAGAATTTTCAAGCTTTCTTTTGATTCAAGTAATTCACAAAGTTTGAAAGCAACAGAAGAGATGAACAACAATATTTGGTATTTAAGAATGGGACATTTGAATTTTCAGAGTTTGGTGTTGCTTCGAAAGAAGAATATGGTGAATGGTCTTCCTTATATCAAGAATGATGATGAAGTGTGTGGAGGATGTATTTTTGGGAAACAACATAGGGAAAGTTTCTCAAATAGAACTTGGAAGGCTAGTGAACATCTAGCGTTGGTGCATTCAGATTTGTGTGGTCCAATGGAGACAATGTCTTTTGGAAAGGCTCATTATTTTCTCACTTTCATTGATGATTTTTCAAGGAAGACTTGGGTGTATTTTTTGCAGGAGAAATCTGAAGTGTTTTCTCATTTTATTGAGTTCATGACATTGGTTGAAAAACAAAGTGGTTTCAAGATTCTCACCCTAAGAACAAATAATGGGGGAGAATACAGGTCAAATGAATTATTGAATTATTGCAGGAGGAATGGTATAAAGTGAGAGTTTACCAATTTTTACTCTCCTCAATAGAATGGAGTGGCAGAGAGGAAAAACAAAACCATAGTTGAGATGGCTAGGAGCATGTTAAAGGCTAAGTCACTTGGTAATGAATTTTGGGCTGAACCAGTACACACATCAATATACATTCTTAATAGATGTCCTACGAAGGAAGTGTTAAATTTGACTCCCGAAGAAGCATGGTCAGGACATAAACCAAGTGTTGCACATATGAAAGTGTTTGGTTGCATTGCATATGCACATGTTCTGAAGGAAAAGAGAAGCAAATTGGATTATAAAAGTGTAAAGTGTATTTTCATTGGTTACAGTATTGAAACAAGAAGTTACAGGTTGTTTGATCCTCAACCAAAGAAAGTAATAATAAGTTGAGATGTTGTATTTATTGAGCAGGGAATTTATTAGTTAGAACTGGTACAACTGAAATTAAAAGAAGATACAATTACTATTGATGGCAAATCATATTCCAAGTTAGTGAAGGAAGATGAAGTTAAGAAGAAACCTAAGTGGGTTGAAAGAAGTCATTCTGAAAGCAATATGTTAGATAGAAATTTTGAAAAAAGGATTACCAGATCTCAAAGTAATCTTGTGAATTATGCACTTATGACACAGGTAATGAAGATGGATGAACCACAAAATTATGCGAAAGCATCATGAAAGACAACATGGAATGAAGCTATGGAAGCATAGTTGAATGCTTTGGTGAGAAATGATACATGGGATTTAGTGAATTTACCAAAAGGTAAAGAGGTGATTGGTACTAAATGGGTTTATAAAACTAAGTATAAATCAGATGGAAAAATTGATAAGTATAAGGCTCCTTTAGTTGCAAAATTTTATGCACAGAGAGAAGGCATTGACTATACTGAGACATTTTCTCCAGTGGCAAAGATGGATACAATCAAGATGGTTCTTGCATTAGCTGCTTAGTATAAATGGAAATTTTTTCAAATGGATGTTATTTCAACTTTCTTAAATGGTTATGTGGATGAAGAAATTTATGTGGAGCAGCCTGAAGTTTTTGAAGTTCCAGGTAAAGAAGATAAAGTTTACAGGTTGAAGAAGGCTTTATATGGTCTTAAACAGGCACCGGGGGCTTGGAATTCAAGAATTGATAAATACTTCCAGGATCATGGCTTAATCAAAATTTTATCTGAGCCCAATCTTTATATTCTTCAGTCAGGTCAGGATATTCTGATTGTTGCACTTTATGTTGATGATTTGATCTACACAGGGAACAATGTTGAGTTATTTAAAAAGTTTAAGTGACACATAATTGCTGAGTTTGAGATGACAGATCTTGGAGAGTTACATTATTTCTTGGGAATTGAATTTTGGCAAAAAGAGGATGGTATTTTGTCACATACCCACTACCATAATCAAATTTTCGTTGATTTCTGTAGAACCAGAGCCCCCGAATTATCTACGAAGGCCTAGCACAAGCTAGCTCTTTCTCTCTCTCTCTTCCCATGTGATCGCGGGTCATGATCACAGTCCAAATGATCGCGGTGCCTCTTTGTATTTCGTGCCTCGACACTACAGTGATGTCGAATCATTCGACTCTGCAACCGCTGAACCTCGGCAGGGCTGGTAACTGGCCAATAGGGACGAGTCCCTACAAGGTTGGCAAATGGCCGTTAGGAATGGCCCTGTCGCGTGGGTGAGCGGAGTACAGGTGGCGAGAGGGGAAACATGACACGGTGGGAGACGTGACAAGAGATGGGTCCCACTTCACATGCCACCCCATTCCGGACCCCCCCCCC
>ML806987.1:29975-79745 GCA_009831015.1 Picea engelmannii | reverse complement strand
TACACTTATCAACAACTCTAGGGGCTATATAACTCAAATTTGAACTAGGGTCAATCAAAACAGACACTAGATGGTTGAAAATCATACCTTCTATTTCCACCACTGAAGCTTGGTGGTCAGCTTGGTTATTATCCAAGGCTGCAAAAATCTGCGGCACACTCCCTGCCACATCATTGACTGTGGTAGATTCCTGAATGTTATAAACTTTTCGACTGTTCTGTTGTCGGTGTGGACAGTGTCTCAGGAGATGCTCTTCTCCGCAACCCCAACATTTCAGAGGTTCTCTCTTTGGGTTATCAATCTTCACTGGTATAGGTCTAGAAGTTTTATTTCTGCCCGATGAGGGAAAGTTCTGCTGGAGTACACTCCGGGTTGGAAAGTTCATTTTGGGGTTCTTCTTGTAGTTCTTAAATCCTGAGGATTTGATCCCCTTTTTCTGAAATCTCGAACCACTCTTCTGTTTCCAGTCTCCACGAGACTCTGCCCGATGTCCATATTGTTCATGACAATATGTCTCCTTTCGAATAGTGTCTTATAAGGTCTTTGGCTCGTCAAATTCAATTCGGTTCCGGTATTCCTTGGGTAGCCCACTGATGAAGCGTTGCACCTTCGCCTTCTTTGCTTTGATGTAGGGTACATATCTGAATAAGTCGAGGAATTTGTTGACATATTCCTCTATAGTGAGTTGCCCTAGTTTGAGTTCATAAAACTCTTTAGCCTTCTCATCGAAATATTTTTCCGACAAATACTTCTTCCGGAAGTACTTCTCAAACTGTTTCCAGGACAGGTCCTCCTCGCGGACCCCTTTCATATTCTTAAGATCTTCCCACCAGATGGAAGCTTTTCCGTTCAGATTGAAAGTGGCCACTCGGGCCTTCAAATTCTCTGAAAAATCATGGACTCTGAAATATTTCTTCAGTCCAAGTAGCCAGGCCTCGTCTTCCTCTCCCTTTTTTATCTCACCGTCGAAGGAGGGAGGTTTGTCCTTTCTGAATTCCTCAAATTTATGACCCTTGGAAGTCTTTTGCTTCTTTTTCTTTCTTCGAGAATAGGGACTGGTCCTACTGCCGGAAGAGCCCTTTGAATCGCCAGCTTCCTTCTCAGAGGAATCGTCTGGCACTGGTCCTTTACCTCTGGGGTGGACCTTCCTTGAGGTGCTTCTCTCAGTATGGCCACTGATACAACCATGTTTCTGCATCTCGGGTTCATGCTGGATTTGTCGCTGTAGGTCGGATAAGCTCTGCAGTAAAAATGCATTAATTTTAGTTTGCTTTTCTTGTTCTTTCATCATCCTTTCATTGTCGGCCTTGAAGCTTTGCAATTCAACCACGAGACTCTTCACAGTCTCGGCTAGATCTGGAGGGGTTCCTATTGCTCTTCTTTCGTCAGACTCTTCGTCTCTATTGTGGGAGACTTCTCCCATCTCTTGGTGAGTCACCATTCTCTACGTCTTTAAATTCCCACGGTTGATCGTCCGCTTGGGTGAAAAGACAAACGCTGGTTATTAGTCAAGAGTTAGATACATTTTATAACCTACGCATAAATTTATAACTTTTTCACATGCATACACAATCAGGTTCTCGTTTCCAAATTTTAATCCTAGACGAGAGAGTTACATTAGGAGGTTACTCCTCTTAGGAGTGCTTCGAACAGAGCTTATGTGCGACTCGTTCATGAGCCCATTCAGGCCGAGTGTTGTAACCATGCTCTGATACCACTTTGTCACATACCCACTACCATAATCAAATTTTCGTTGATTTCTGTAGAACCAGAGCCCCTGAATTATCTATGGAGGCCTAGCGCAAGCTAGCTCTTTATCTCTCTCTCTCTTCCCATGTGATCGCGGGTCATGATCACAATCCAAATGATCATGGTGCCTCTTTGTATTTCGCACCTCGGTGCTACAGTGATGTCGAATCATTCGACTTTGCAACCGTCGAACCCCGGCAGGGCTGGTAACTGGCCAATAGGGACGAGTCCCTACAAGGTTGGCAAATGGCCGTTAGGAACGGCCCTATCACGCGGGTGAGCGGAGTACAGGTGGCGAGAGGGGAAACATGACACAGTGGGCGGCATGACAGGAGACGAGTCCCACTTCACACGCCACCCCATTCCGGACCCCCCCCCNAGAATTCGTTTGAATGTCGTTGATCAAGGTGAATTGATCCTGACCGTTCCCGAGTTGCACGTTCGATTTCGGACCCCCGCCATTGCTAAAGGCATAACAACAAGGGGGCTCCAGAATGAAACCTCAGCCATAGATCTGGGCGGGTAGAATTTGGCCGTTAATATCTGCTCGCCACTTACCCTAAGGCGCATTCACGCCCCGACTTAAAGTTGACGTCTCTTCTCCACATCTGACGGTCATTATAGACCCTGAGATCCTTCGAAGGAATCTTGTCCGTTCATCGGGTTTTAACCACATGCTAACATCTCAGTATTTATAAGTCGGGATTTATCAAGGCGAGAGCCCGACCTCTTGTCAACAGAACTCCCGAATCCCCGATTCCCGATTTCCCGAAACAAGTAATCTCTCGACACGTAGCCTCCTTAAATCGGACGGTCCAGATCTGTCCCGGGGTTTCCACCATGGAAAGTCCCGATCTCTCGTCACCAGGACTCCCGGGTTCTCGATTCCCGATTTCCCGAAATGGGAAATCTCACGACACGTGGCCTCCTTAAATCGGACGGTCCAGATCTGTCCCGGGGTTTCCACAATGGAAAGTCCCGATCTCTCATCACCAGAACTCCCGAGTTCTCGACTCCCGATTTCCCGAAATGGGTAATCTCTTGACACGTGGCCTCCGTTATTCGGACGGTCTAGATCTGTCCCGGGGTTTCCACAATGGAAAGTCCCGATCTCTCGTCACTAGGACTCCCGAGTTCACGATTCCCGATTTCCCGAAATGGGAAATATCACGACACGTGGCCCCCTTAATCGGACGACCCAGATCTATTTCGGGGCTTTCACCCTTATTCACTGGGGGTTTAACCCTCGCGTATCTTCTGAGAAATCCAACAACGATCGGGTTTTTCAGCCGAGATCTGATGGCTTAGACAGGTTCCTAACTTGTGCACTCTCCCACGACTTCCTGGACGTGGAAAAATCAACGGTCCAGATGTTCTCATGGACCTTGGGGATCTACGATCCCGATCTCTTCACTGCCCATGAAGACACAGAAAAGCAAAGGGGTAAGGCATTTAACACCCTACTTACTCCTACCAATCCAACGGTCATGCGTGACCACAGGTTTCCCGATGGAATCTCGTCCGTCGATCAATACCTATCAGGGTTAAGGCACTTAACACTCCATCTTCTTCTTCCGATCTAATGGTCATGAGTGACCACAAATCTCTCGATGAGATCTCGTCCATCAATCAATACCTATCAGGGTTAAGGCACTTAACACTCCATCTTCTTCTTCCGATCTGGCGGTCGTGAGTGACCACAGATCTCCCGATGGGATCTCGTCCGTCGATTCGATACTTCATCCTTATGTTGCCATCTCGAGTTTTTCAAGAGGATCGTTCCTCCTCGTGTAGGGTTACTAAGGCCTTGCGCCTTCACATTCTCTTTCCCGGTTCTTGATGGGATTTTCAAGGAGGGTATCTCTATGGGGAGGTTTTTTTTTTTACCCAGGGTACTATCTGAGTTAAATAAGGGTACCTTTCTCCCACGAATCAGACACACAGTCTGAATTAGATCAGTATGCATATAAATAGAAATTTATGAGGACATAAGCCATATGTAGTCTTTCCATTATAAACATGCATCTACCAGTACTGATCAAAACATCATACATAGATTCTTACTCTGAAATCATTCACCATTTCACAGCTTATAAACATAAATGTCAGAATAAATATATATTTCAAGATGCCAAAGGCAAAAACACTTATCAGAAATAACACCAGGGGTTATGCAATTGCTGAGAGGGGTACTCGTTTCCACCCAACCGTAGGCTCAACGACTCCTAGCGGATTTACCACTAGCCACCCCCGAGCTGAGACCACGATGCTGTGAGACTGTGTCTCTGTTTACCAGTGACCAGGAGCGAAGGTTACTCTCCTTCCTCTCTGCTATCACTCACTCTACATATCGCCAGAGTTCTCTTCCTCCCCTCGCGTCTGCCCCCAATCGCTTCTCCCCCACACCTTATCCTCTTGCGAGGTTGCGTGTGGCGCGATTTCCGTCGCGCTGGTCAGGCCTGACGGCTCTACGGATGGGCGGTTCACCTCCCCATCCCTCATTAATTCCTGAGGAGCCATCTACCTACCAGTCCGCGAGACATTTAATTCGTGGCCAGCGAGCCACTTTTGGTTCTCCGGGCTAGTGAAGTCCAAATACGGTATTAATTCTCGGTGGAAGTTAACGCCACCTTTCCAGGTGCCTTCCACCGCCATCGTGGTCTCTTTTTCTGCACATCCCCTCTCAACAATCCTGCAATATAAATTCATAATATTATTCACATAATACATATTCACATTTCTGAGTTTTCCACAGTTCTTGGCCAGTCCAGTTATTTTTACAAACTGGGGGAAACAGGGTGTTACATATTTTGATGTCACAAGGCAAGTATACTTTGGATATTTTGAATAAGTTCAGAATGATGAGTTGCAAGCTATCAACAACTCCTTTGGAAGTTGGGTTGAAGTTATACAGACATGATGACTCCAAATCAGTTGATATTACTTTGTATCGTCAACTGGTTGGAAGTTTGATCTACTTAACTACAACTCGACCATATATATCTTTTGTAGTCAATATGGTATTTATATTCATGTCAAACCCCAAGGAAATACATTGGAAAGCAGCTAAGAGGATTTTGAGATATCTACGTGGTACAATTGGTTATGGTTTGATATACAGATCTACAGAAGATTTTAGGCTTATTGGTTGTTCAGATTCAGATTGGGCAGGTTGCATGGATGACCGGAAATCAACTTCAGGATATTCATTCAGCATGGGATCAACAACAATTTCTTGTAGCACTAAAAAGCAACCTATAGTTTCTCTCTGCACAACATAAGCACAGTATAAAGCAGTAGTGACATCAGCATGTGAAGCAGTTTGGTTGAGAATAATTTTGAAGGATCTTCATGAGCAGCAGGAACAACCTATTCAGTTGATATGTGATAATCAAAGTGCTATTCAAATGACCAAAAATCCAGTGTTTCATAAGAAGACTAAGCATATTGATATCCAATATAATTTTGTTCGATATTTGGTTCAACAAGGTGTGGTCGATATCAGTTATTGCAGAACATACGAATAAGTAGCTGATATTTTCACCAAATCACTATCAAAGGAAAAGTTTTGCAAATTCAGAGATGATCTTGGAATATTTCCAAATGATCATTATGGGGGAGAAATGTTGGAATAATGATTCATTTATCATATTCTAGATGTAATTGTTAATGTTGTTTGTTGTATCTAGAAAGTATAATTAAGGTTAGGAAATATATTTGAGAGATTCATGGAGTGATTATTGGAGAGATTGTTGAGAGATTGTAAGAGAACATGATTTCCCGTAACATCTTCTCTCATTGTATTTATTCATGCTTTGGTAATCAAAAAGTTTGAGCTGAGTGTTCATTGTTTTTGTATTATTGATTCATTATTTGCTGGTGTATTTTCTTCAACATTTTGGTTGATAAATCCTTGCAAATCAATAGTAAAATGCATTAGCCAAATTCCTAAACAGAGAAAATGCTTTTTCAGAGGTCAAATTACAAAGGAAAAATTGTGTTTGCGTCTGGCTCCCCCCGACAAGATTTTATAGAGTGCTGACACCCCTTAGTCAAAGGCATTAGGGCGCCAAGGTATAGGATGGTGCCCCTCATGATGCCTTAGAGGAGAACCACCCTAGTAGGGCGCATTAGAGGTTCCTAAAGAGCCCAAAACAATTGAAACATGTATCAAAATGAAATATAAAACCATAGAAAATGAAGAGGAGGATTAGATCTCTAAGCTGGTCTAGATGAAACGTAGAATGATGGCCTGCAGCTCCCGCAATCGACACCAGAAAAATCACTCCAAATGGGAAAAAAACTCAAGTGAAAAGGGAAATTGTGAGAGAAAGGTGAAAATGAACTAAATTTTTACCCAAAATGACTTTTTACCATCCATAAACTAGTTTTATCTAACCCTTTTTCACATTTATATTACCTATCATTTTTTTATTTTTATTTTCGCAATTATCAACGTTTTTTAAAGAATTGCTGACATTTTTTGCCCATGATAATTTATTTATGCTGGAATATATGGTGTAGAATCATTTTTTCACCTTATAATCTCTTTGAGCAAACTTCGTCGTCCTTCGAGCTCAATAAAATCACGAAGAGTCATTTGTTGGGCGATAGTTTAACCCTTTTTTCGGTCCTAATAGACTAACTACGAAAAATGAATACTCTGACTGCTTTCATTAGAAGAGTTCTCCTTTGCATTATTTTATGCTTTTTCAGGACTTGGAGACTAAAATTTCGAAAAATAACTTCTATGGAGTCTTCTTTAAGTTATTTTTAAACTCCCTAAAAAAGAAAAACAACCGAATTTTCCTTCTCTGGACTCGTAAAACCATACATTGAAGGGCCCATATGGGAATGAACCCTTATTTCTTCTAGTTTGTTAAACATAGGAAGAGGACTCTACCTAAGGTGAGTTATATCGAGCACCTATTATCTTCCTTGAGCTCAATAAACAAGAAAGAGGTACTAATCTATCTGGATGGGGGAAAAAATTGAAGGAAGTGGGTCAAGTATCTTGAAACTTTTAAGGAAGTTATATTTGTCACCCTTGAACATGGAATCTGTCTGAATTTGACCTTACATTTGGTTAATTCACTCTTCCCTGAGTCATACCAATCCCATGAGTCTTGTTACTCCTTCGACTCATCTAAAGAGTGCCCCGGTCTTTGTCGCACTATGTTTTGGTCCATTTCTCACATGAGTCGAAAGCTGCCAAGTCTTGTGTCATGCCTCATAAATGTTAAAGGGAAGTCTTTCATTTCAAATCAACCATATACAGTATTACCATTTTCCATCCCTATGTCAGTCCATATTTCCAATCTCATATCGCTGTCATATGACTGTTGCGTATCGATGATGGGGGATAAATCCAGGCCCTCCCTCGATGAGTATTTTCCTGTCGACTTCAACACATCATCCAGAAATTCGACTTAGAAAAACAACAATATCTTGGAACTTGCATGCCTCAATGGAAGACCTCCTTGCTTTCGAAAAAAGGTTTACATCGATGACCCCTGATCGATTGATTCCACAAATGTCCAACTTCAACTCATTTTTCATGTTCGTTGGGATGTACTTTAGGTATCTTGGGAATCATTGACATCATTGGTGATTTCCCTCACACTTGTTAACGATATACATCAATGACCAGTAATCAAGCGGTTTATACCATGTTCGACATCAAAACATTTATTCACATGGATAGAATCGTACTATTTCGGGATTGGGACGAAGACCCTGGGTTGACCACCCACTATGTTATGTGTTTTTCCCAAGTTGCGACGAAGATTATTTGACTGATTTACATAGATCCACTTTGTATTGGTCCATGGTTATGTTCTTGTCATATAGTAGCCGCACTGTGTATTATTTTGTGGCTGCGATCAGGTCATGTCATGGAGAAATGGAAACACATTGTATCTTTGGTGGCCATCTTTTTAGTCAATATCACTATGGATCTGCATTGTATTAGTTGATGACCATGCTTTGAGTCATTTATATTCTGAGCATAGGTATGTCTGCCCTGGGAATGAAACACATATTAATATTTTTGCAACTTCTACTAGGTTCTCCGACTCCACCACCCTTGCATTGAAGAAAGTGTTTCGACCATCAGTTTTCTCTTCTGACTTCACACTTTAGGGGGCAATATGTTACATATAAAAATTCCACACTTGCATATAAAGTGTCGTAAGTGTCACACATAAACTGTCTCAATTTTTGTAACATGCTTCATGCGCTTTTTGTAAGTGTTGCAACTCAATAGAAAACTAAGAAACATTTGTCACAACCTCCAAATCATGTTAGAGAGAAAATCCCCATCATTTGCAATCAAAACACATGTTTTCCTTGGAAAATTCAACTTATTTTTTAACATTTATGAAGGGTGGTGCCCCCCTGGCCATATTAGGAGAGTGCCATGGCGTCTCCTCTACCATATTAGGGGAGCGCCACTGATCCAAAATGGATCCAGGAAGGCATAAAAATAAAATTTCTTGGAATCATATGAAACCATCGCCATTGTATCAGGCTCATCGTGTTGATTCCAGCCATATATATATTTTTTTTTTCCGAAAATGGACACTGTATGCAAAAGTTATCACGTTTTGATCGTTTTCCCAAACAAGCAAAAAAGCCAAAAAAGTAAAAAAAGTCAAAGTCAACAATCAACATGTCGTATTTGTGATGTTAGCATTAGGTCAACATGATGTGGCAGGTGACATCAACATGACCTCAACATGGACACGTGGCAACACCAGGGCATGACACGCGGACACCTTTTTTTGCGTTTTCAGGGTTGAGTTGTATTTGTAGAAATTTGACATATGGCAATGTACGAAAGTGACACGTGGATGTACGTACACTGACGTGGCAACATGTGGCAGGTTGTGGGATTGACACATGGTTGTACAGATGCTGACGTGGCAACAGGTGGTAGGCTGTGGGATCGACTCGTGGTGTATGGGCTGACTAGGCAGATGACTTGGCAGGGTGACTGTGCAGTTACTGGATTGTACAGACCAATCTAGAGGTGAGACGTGGCCCAATCATAGAGTGCCATGTGGAACCCTAGATTTGGCCAAAAATGACTGGTCAAAAAGTTTGTTGTGCTCTGCGGGGGTCAAACCCCTGACCTCCCTGGCGACCAACATACTAACCTCCCCGCACTAACCATCCGGGCCAGTGGTGTTTCTTAACCACCATACGATATATTATCATTTTTTTGTGAGTTTGGTGGGAGATGGGGGATAAGCCCGATTGGTAGGGCCAGCTCGCAGAACATGGCACTAGACCAGGGGTGTGGTGTGTGGGTTGGCGCTTGGCCACATGGACCACCACACGACCAGAGCCAACGAAAAACCAGGGCGCAGGCGCAATGGGGGATAACATCTAGCCATATGGAAACATGTGACCAAGATCCCGGGATAAAGGGGCTAGTGGACGCATATTTTCCCAAAGTGGGTTTTTGAGCTATAGTTTGGATTTGTGTTGCTGATTTAGCCTGATTTTATTGGATTTTGACCATTTTTGGAGGATCTTGAGCCCTTTTTGAGGCAAAATATTGGGACTAAGTTGGTAGGTGACCCCCAACTCAAGATCTATATAAAACAAAGGTTTTTGACAGTCCAAGAATGTTTAGATTAGTAGAATGCTGAATAATTTGGAAGCTTAAGCCATTTTTATGCAAGGAAGCCATTGAGAAAGCGAACTTTGGAGGCCATTTTCGGGAGCTACACTCAACCTTTTTTAGTGCCGTCAGTTGTGTTGGATTCTTGAGGTTGATAAAAACACAAAAAAACTAGTTTGTAATTCATCTGAGATATTTCTGATGTAATTTTGTAGCATTGAAGATTAATAAGAAAGCCTCCCCCACTGAGACAAAGGCCCGAAGACATAGGAAACTTTGTCGAACTCCATTATCAATATTGGCGTTATGGTTTGTTGTTATTAATGTTTACTTTATGTTTTCTATTTTTTATGATGGCTGCAACATTCTTTCATTAAAATCTCCTTCCTCATTTAAGTTTTTGAATGGTAATTTAACACATGCTTAAAACAAAACCAAGTCTTTAAAAGATCATTTTCGGATCAAGTGGTATCAGAGCAGGTTGACAATTGGTTGTTTGAGTTTGCATGATTACCAGGGAAAAGATAATTTGTGGTGAAGGCGAGCTTGTAGAAGGATATCCAAATGTTGGATCAAGAAAGAGGACATCTCAAAGTGAGAAAATGGCATTGAAAGAAGGACTTTCTCAAAATGAAAGAGAGGTTTAAAGAACTTTATTTTCCATGTCGGAGATGGTAAAAGTGTTGTATGATGATTACTTAGAATGAAAGAGGCCTTTTCAAGGGGAATATTCAAAGCAATACAAAAGTGAATAAGGAGAGGACCCTCCTAAATCTCCTCCTTCACCTCCTTCATCTACATCTTCTTCTTCTTCTTCAAGTACAAGCTCAAATTCCACTGCAAGAAAACATTATCATAAACATAAGCCTGATATGCCATTACTTAAACTTGATGTAAAATTTGTTTTTTCTATGTATGATGGCGAAGTTAATGCTAAGAAACTTGATAATTGGGTTAGACAGATGGAGGTATATTGTAATGTGCAACAAATCAAAGATGAGGCAACTAAAATCAACATCGCTTCGTCTTGAAAGCACAACTCTCATCTGGTGGCAAAGTAAAATGCAACATGGAACTCAACAAGTTGGTAAGATTTTTCCATTATGGCATGATTTTATTTCCCCACTCAGAAAACAGTTCTATCCTTTGGGGTATAAGGAAAAGGATTTAATTGAATGGAAAAGTCTTAAGTTAAGGAAAGGACAGTGAGTGCATGAATACACAAATGAATTTTGTAAGATGGATTTGATGTTAGATGTTCCATTAACTACACAATAAACTCTAATTTAGTATATAGGAGGTTTTCCTTCTTATATTCATAATACTATATTTATGTTTGGACCTACTAATCTTTATGAGGTTACTGTTCAAGCAACATATACTGGAGTAGGAAAAACTGGAGTTAGTGTATCAGGGGAGTCATATTCAAGGAAAGAAGACAAAAGAAAGGGGAATGGAAAGAAAGAAAATTCAACGACAGTGAAGGAAGAGAAGATCTCTTGCAAGCATTGCAAGAAAGAAGGGCATGATGATGACCATTGTTGGCAATTGCACCTAGAGAAGAGACCAAAGTGGTTCAAAGAGAGGAAAGGGAGGAAAAAAGTTGCAACAACAATATGACCAACAAATTTGGGGTATGATTCAGGTGATGAGTCTAAAATCACGACAGTTGGTTTATCAGGTAAAATTGGTGATGGTTGTGATTCTAGAAGTAAACTGTTGTTTCATATAAGGGTTATAATGAAACATACTAAGATCGATACATTGATAGATAGTGGATCTCAATCTAACTTAATTTCAGAGGAAGTGGTTAAGAAATTGGGATTAAACACTAAGATGCATCACAAACCCTATTCACTTAATTGGATAAGAAAATATCACAAATTGCCTATAACAAGGCATTGTATCATAAATTTGCAATTACATTTAAGTATGTGGATGAAGTAGCATGTGATGTGGTGCCACTAGAAACATGTGGAATGGTCTTAGGAAGCCCTTATTTATATGATCACAAAGATCTTCTTCATGGAACAAAATCAATATCACTTAACTAAATAAGGGACAAAATATGTTGTACATGCTCATCACATAAAAGCAAATCAATCTCTTCTAACAATGGAACAGTTAAACAAGGCAGCTTATGCAAGAATTGTGCCAAGTAAAACAATTCATCTTAAGCATGAACATGAGATGGTTGTAGAATGGAAGTTCAATCATACTTTGCTTCAAGATAAGTTAATGTTGTGCAAGAACATCAAACATATTGGTTCAGTTTCAGTCATATTTTTGATGTTATCACTGCTAATGTTTTCTACATGGATGGTAGTGGATTCAGTAAGACGTGAACGAGTTCAAGTGGCTAACAATATGCTTTCAGTTGTCATGGTTATTATGCAATTGATTATTATGCGACAGGTACATAGGACATAGTTTAAAGACAAAGGACAAGTGGGGTGGCCTATCTCGCACTTGATGACTACTTAGTACCCTTTTGGAGGACCAAAAGGTCTTACAGGGGAGGAATGATCCAGGAAGGCCTAAAATCAATGTTCTTAGAATTAGACGAAACCAACTCCATTGCATCGGGCTCGTCGCGTCGATTTCGGCCATATATTTTTTCCCAAACATGCAAAAAAGTCAAAAAAGTCAGAGTCAAAGTCAACATGTCATACTGTTGACATAAAAAATACATCAACATGACATGGCAGTTGATGTCAGCATGACTTCAGTAGGGACACATGGAAACACCAAGGCATGACACGTGGCATCCATTTTTGGCGTTTTCAGGGCTGAATTAGACCTGTAGAAATTTGACACGTGGCATTATACGTAAGTGACACATGGCTATACAGACGTTGACATGGTGACAGATGATAGGTTGTGGGATCAACATGTGGCTATACGGATGCTGATGTGGTGACAAGTGGCAGGCTGTGGGCTTGACATGTGGCGTACAGGCTGACTGGGCAGATGATTGGGCAGGGTGACTGTGCAATGACTTGAATGTACGGGTCAATCCAAAGGTGAGATGTGGCTGAATCATAGGGCGCAACGTGGTACCTCGAATTTGGCCAATGATGGCTAGTCAAAAATTATGTTGTGCTCCACAGTGGTCAAACCCCTGACCTCCCGGGCGACCAATGGACTAACCTCCCGATGCTAACCGTCTGAGCCAGTGGTGTTTTTTAACCACCATACGACATATTATCGTTTTGATGTGAGTTTGGTGGGAGATGGGGGATAAGCTTGATCGACGGGGCCGACCCATAGACCAGGGCGCTAGACCAGGGGCGTGGTGTATGGGTTGGCGCCTGGCCACATGGACCACCACACGACCAGAGCCAACGAAAAACCAAGGCGCGAGCGCAATGGGGGGTAGCATCCGGCCATATGGCAGCAACATGTTACCAAGATCCCAGGATAAAGGGGATAGCGTGCGCGTATTTTCCCAAAGTGGGTTTTTGGGCTATGTTTTGGATTTGTTTTGATGATTTAGCCTAATTTTATTGGATTTTGACCATTTTGGGAGGATCTGGAGCCCTTTTTGAGGCCAGATATTGGAAGAAAGTTGGGAGGTGACCCAAAACTCAAGATATATATAATTAAAAGGTTTTTGACGGTCCAAGAAGGTTCATATTAAAAGAATGCTGAAGAATTTGGAAGCTTAAGCCATTTTTATGCAAGGAAGCGAGCTTTGGAGGTCGTTTCTGGGAGTTACACTCAACCTTTTTCAGTGCCGTCAGTTGTGTTGGATTCTTGAGGTCGAGAAAAACACAACCAGGCTAGTTTGTAATCCATTTGAGATACTTATAATGTAATTTTGCAGCATTTAAGATTAATAAGAAAGCCTCCCCCACTGAGACAAAGGCCCGAAGATGTAGGGAACTTTGCCGAACTTCGTTAACAATCTTGGGGTTATGGTTTGTTGTTATTAATGTTTAATTTATGTTCTGTATTCTTTATGATGGCTGAAACATTATTTCATTAAAATCTCCTTCCTCATTTAAGTTTTTGAATGGTAATTTAACACATGCTTAAAACTCAACCAAGTCTTTAAAAGATCATTTTCAGATCAACCACTGCTAGGATGGCACCCTGTCTCTCACTATGGGGGAGCACCATTCTCGTTGAGGAAAAAGGGGGATCTTATCCACCAAATTCTATGGGACAAATCTCTCAAATTGGATTAGTTATGTTTGACCCTCGTGCTTGGGCTTCACCTTAAGATCTGATCCAAACCTCAAGGGTCCATATCCTCATCCATATCCCTCATTTTCTCATGGTACTTGTACTTCTCACGCCTATAAATTGAAATCATTTCCATGGGGAAGGGAGAGGAAGAAATCAATAATAACATCATTATTTTGATCTTATATTGTTCATGCAAGGGCTAGACGAAGAGAGCCCGAAGGAGCTATTGCATCTTCAAACTCAAATTGTAAGTATCTTCTTTTGGTTTTCAAATTAATATATTTGGCCTATTTACTTCAAGTATGTGTACTTTCGCATTTACTTGTCTATTGTCATTCAATCTTCATAGGTAGATCTGTTTAGTTAATTATATAGAGTGTAATAAAGGTATCTTTGTTGTTCTTTGTAGGATCAAGGAGCTTAGGAATCAAGCTCAAGATTTGGAGAGTCAAGGATGATCATTGGATAAGGTATGCCACACTTTTATTCTCCTTGTTTAACTAGCTAAATTAGATCTGAAAGGAATATAACAACCATTTGTACTTTTCTATCTTAGTAACAAGGGTTTGATAATCCAAGGGAGATTTCACATGTTCGTAGGGGAAATATTCTTTAACAGGGGGACCCTAAGAACTCTGATATGTAGAAGACCACATAAACAAAGATGAAGGTTGGAACCTTGAGTCAAGTCCTCCATAGAAAGTCGCAATTTTCTGCCATAAGATATGGAAAAGGGCCGTAGGAACCATGCCTTCTTGTTGCCTTTAGAAGAAGCTCAAGCGAAAACTGTTATACAATTATCTGCCACCTGATTACCTGATGGATATTCTCTAGAGGTTAGTAGGCTGAAACACTAAGTTATGTCACTTTTCGCTTGAGTATACACCATCCTTTTTTCTAGTCACGAGTTGTACTTTTACAGATCATGACCCAAATTGATGGTCACGCCTTTCTCTCTTGCAAATCGCGACCGGGTCTGTTACTCTCAAATTAGGAATGGTTACAACAATATGGGATCAAGATTGAATTTCTCGTAATTCGACCTCGAGAAGCTTGTTATTTTGAGTGTCTAAGATTTATCCACCATCTCATCTCTTTCATCCTATATATTGAGGGTCTCTCATGGGAAAAGGGAAGGAAAAGGAAGAGTAAACTTAGAATGTCAGATTTATTACAGAGCTTGGGAAAGGAAACTGGGAGAAGCTTCATCAAGTTAGTTGTTTGTAAGTTGTCAGTTTTTTTTTTATTAATAGAAGATGCACATGATTTTCCCCTCTAATTTATTGTATATGGTGATTATAATCTTTATAGAGAGTTAATAGTTTTGTGTCTTTATGTCATATTATTATATCTATCAATGATTAATACATGTTACGTTTGATCTCATGAGAGGTGTTTGTTGGTGCTCTTATGTGTGCAGACTTGTGTTCGTGAAAGTGAAGGATACATTCAAATGAGAAAATGACCAAGGAGTGTGCAAGGACAACCATCAAAGTATCAAGTATGCTTCTCATCCTCTTATCTCATAGATCTTCTCACGTATGATTCTGACCTAGGAAAGTATGCATTTTGCATCTCTATTATGTCTATGTCTAGGAATAGCCTAAGGGAGGTAACTCCTGCAGGGTACATTTATCCTACAATAGACTGGCGACTCCACTCGGGAAGTCATTACTATTTGTTTAGTTTTCTTCCTCAATTTTTAAATTCATATTCTCAACATCCTTGCCTATTTTAAGTCCCAATTTTGTTTTCATTATGCCCATAAGTCTTTTCTGAGTCTGTTTGAAAGTGTTTAGTCCCAAATTTGATAGATCTACCTTAGATCTATTAGTTTTCGCACTTGTACTTTCACAGTCACAGGTTTCTCATGCACACATAGCGACCACACCCCTTTTGATCACGTGTTGCTCCACTACAACCTAGGACCACCTAAAAATCACGCTGAGTAGTGTGACTAGTGCTAGGGGTCGCGAGTCTCTCCACGTGCAAAGTGAGACCGATCGCTCTACCTTAAGTGGCAAGGTGCGACCAACCACTTAAAAGTTGTGTTTTGGAGCGATATCCTTCAAATCCAACCCAAATTTTTGCTTTCTGTGTTTTCTTACAGTCTCACAAGTCTTTCTCAACTATGTTTCAACACTCATTGCTATAACCTTTTTCAAGTCATTTGAATATATATATATTTTTTAGCATTGAAAACTTGAGTTTTCTGCGTTGAAGATATCCTTGTGATTGAATCTTTTATTCCTTGGGTGCTTGCTTTCTTCATCTTCTTTAGCTTTTGAGTTATTTGCAAGTGTCATTGAATCCTTTCATTTTGATTGAAAGAAAGAGCAAAAGAAGAGTCTCTTTTGAGTTTTCATGCAATTTGGAAAGAAGAAAACAAAAAAATTTGCATCTTACTTTCATAGGTGGAGTGTTTTTGGTACATATTTTAGAGCTTGTCTTTGTTTTGGGATTTTAGGGACATTAATTTGATATTTTGGCATTTCAATTTTTCTTCATTTAATAAGAAAAGTGAAAGTTGCATACTTTTGGGTGTTTATTTACATTAAGATGAAAAATATCTCTTCTCCTCACCTTAGATAGAATTCATTGAAAGAGAAATCTTTGCATCTCATTCTTTTGCATGGTTTTGGAGTCGAGTAATCACATCATCAGTTTCATCTTCATGCACCCTTTTGAGTAAGAAACATCCATTAAAATTAACCAATGTGATTAATAAAATTAATTAGACATATTTTGTTTTATAACACACCAATAGTAGTATTAGGATAGGGCCTTTAGATTAGGGTGATGTGAGTAAAATATCCAAGGCTATTGAATGAGATTGTAGAAAAATAGAGAGAGTAAAAATCCAGTAGTAGCAACTAACGTTAGTCGGGAAAGCTCCTCTCACACAGGAGTAAAAAACGAGGTCGATCGAAGTGATCGATTGCGGTTTCCCCTCCTCCGTTCACGTAGTGGGACTATTGCAAGTTCGGGGATTTGAAGAGTGGAAAGTGCTCGAGGTGGCACCACTTCTTCTTAGTTTTTGGGTTGTGGATTTGTGTGCCACATTCCCATGCCTATTTGCTAGTCTCGGTTGTTGACTGTACCCATTGACCATTCATTGTGAATTGGTAGACATAATAACCTCTCATAGGATTCCACAAAGGTGACTTTAAGGGGGACTCCTTGTGGTACCTGTGATAGACACCCAATATCAACTTCAACAAACTAGGGGGGTATTTTCATGCAGGCTTTGACTTACACCTTGTGGAATTGTTGTGTGGGGATTATTGTAAGTGTTGCTCATAACTTCGCTGACGACTTGATATCCCGTCTTCGGAAGATCCTTTGATTTTCTATTCACTTGGTTGATTACCTTTAGATTTATTAGGGGTGTGTTCATTCAACATTCGTACTTGGCCTTCGGGATCATTATTTCTGTTATAGTTTCACCTTGTATGACCAAGGTCTTCAAAGATCTCGTAGAATGTAAGGGTTGGATCCTAAAGAATATGATATTCCACACAACCTTTCTAACAAAGGAACTATTAACGAAGAGGTTTCTTTTGAAACTAGGAGCGTAACTCTCTCGAGTGACCATCCTGAAGGGGCAGTCAAAATAATCAAGGAAGGATTTGTCCCTATTGCAAATCCCCCTTTTACTGGGCCTTATAACCTACTACTTTTTGAGCTTCCTTCATCAAGTTTTATTGATTATTTTTCTTCTTACCGCTTACCACCCAGTATGTACTGTAGGAGATATTCTAGCATGGATGCAACACCAGGTAACTATACAGATGGAATAGTGATACCCCCACTTGATCTTGAGATAGCTTCCTTGGCACACATCACCACTACCGACACTTATCCTTTGTGGGGAACATTGTTGACCCATGTTACCCCATCACAAAATCCCGTGAACACAATTTTTGTTCCCACCTCTCTAGCTGCACATATGTTTACACCAAGCACTTTACTTGGACGTTCTATACCTTTTCCCTCTAGTCAGGTGGCCAATAATGCTACTTCCTTGGCCCCCACGACAAGTAGTTTGTTTTTCCCCTTTCCATTCAAGTAGGTAACCCAATGATAGTCACACAAACTATTCATCCTACACAAACTGTTCAGATAAGAAGTTCTTCTATACCTCCCACTCAGGGGAAAATTCCAACTGGCAGAAAACCCTCAACTGCAGGGCCTTCTTCAACATGGGGGAAATAACTAGCTGGGGGGAAAACCTTAGTTGCAAGGCCATCTCCATCACGGGGAAAACAACCAATTTGGAGGTAGAAAACAGTTTGGGGGAAATCCCTTACTAGAAACCAGCTAGGGAAATCCCTTACCAAAAACCAGCTAGGGAAATCCCTTACTGGAATCCAACCTCAAGTCCGGGGGAAAACGTTTCGACAGGCCCTACAGGCCTTTATACTAGACTACCGTATCCAAGAGTTTCCAACACTCCACGGGGACAAAATAATCTGATGGGTATCCCACCGCAAGGAGCTTTTCCTGCTCAAACAATGAATCCCATGTTTCCTACTCCCCAACCCTATCAACCTTAGTATATGGGAGGACCACCAGGTTTTACAATGCCATCACAACCTATATTTGGTCCTACTGATATCCCAATGTTGCATCTGTACTACCATTATTCACAACCAAACCGACAACTTCCCTTTTTGGCTACATTAGATCTACCGAATGTGTCGCCCTTGACTAATGATCCCATACAACATGCCCTATTCTGGCCACCAATCCATGCCAAACTACCCTCTGATATATTGAAGTTTGACGGGAAGCCTGGATAAGATCCTAATACTCATGTAATGACCTTCCATCTTTGGTTTTCTTCTAATTCCTTGATGGATGATTCTATTCGATTAAGACTTTTCCAGAGAACTCTCAAAGGTTCGACAACAAAATGGCATATCAAGTTGTCGCGAAACTCCTTTGTCGACTTTAATTCTATTGATATAGAATTTCCGACTCATTTCTAACTGCCAATCAAGTATGAGACCGGTATCGAGCTTCTAACCTCGCTTAGGAAATCCACCTCCACTCATATTTTTTATCACTTTCATGAATGGAGGTGACAACGATGGTTGATTAAAGCCACATTTTTTTATCAACTCCTGGAAGATTGTTTTACTAAGTCACTCTTTCCACCCATTGCTAGAGATGTCTCCATGGGAGGAGTTGTCATCGAGGAGCATGCGATAAGTCGTGCTCAATATTTAGACCTGGTATATTCCCATTCTAGCACACTTTATGATTCGATACCTCATCTTCCTCGACTGTCAAACGATCCATTGAGACCAGCCCCGAGACCCCATGCCAATGGTATGGCCGGTCCTATCTCTTCCACTACAATTTTCTAATTGAGTAGGCAACTTATTCAATCGACTATAGCTAGCAATCCCATCTCTTATGTGCCCACAACCACCAAATATACCCCCTGTTTTGCACAAACCTCGTAGGTGAATGTGGTTCAATCCACTTCATGTCAATAACTTGGAGGTAAGAATAAAAACAAGGGTAAATCCAAAAAATGTTCTAACCAATAGGAGAGTACAAAAACCCAAGACCCCAATGCTGAGGGAAAAAAAGAAAGAAAGGAAAACTATCCTTGCATGGTATGTAAGGAGGACCACTTCACCAAAGACTACCCTCGCCTTGCCAAGGTTCATCAATACCTCGAGCGAGGGGGATATCGTTACCAATGCGATATTAACCAATCCTCCTCCCCCCCAACAACAACAAATGGTAGCACAAGCTCTTGCACCCCAACCCGAGGGTAACACAGGGTCCTCAATTGCAAATATTTTGATGGTTAAATCTATGGTGGCACTATCCACCAGAGCAAAGAACTATGACTCCCAAGAAGGGGAACCTTCATCTAAGGATCCTCCATCGACTACACCACCCAATGGCCCTCTCACTTTAGAAAAACTATCTTTTGAACCTGCAATATTTCCTCTAAAAAGGTTACTTTGATGGACTACCCATACTCTAAATGCTTGAGTAGTTCAAAACTATAATGTAGTGGAATATATATCCCAGGCACCATGTGCCACGTCAGGACTCGAAGTATTGCAGAGTTTTCATTCACATCGCAAAGCCTTGCTATTATCCATGGGGGCAATCGACCCTTCAGATTCAAACATTATTTCCTTTGACACAAAACAGAGTGAGCCATGTCTCTCACACCAACTAGTAATGCAAATCATAGTTGGTTGTCTTTACAAGAATATATTTTGTACGATGATCGACTAAGGAGAATCCACTTGCATTATGTCTTTTTCATGTTGGAAAACCCTTGGTTCTCAACAAATCGCCACATCTCAAACCATATTAAAATATTTTGATGGACATTTTTTCAAACCCCACATAATTCTCACCTGCTTATCCATTGAGCTCGAGGGCAAGACTGTCTCCATAGAAGTCGAAGTGGTCGATGCTGCACTTGACTATATTCTCCTCTTGGGTCGCACTTGGTTCTACACAATGAAGGTTGTTGCATCCATTTTGTTTCACGCCATATGTTTTCCCCATCAAGGAAAGATAGTTACCATCGACCAATTTGATTATTACAAATTTGACTTGCAAGCTAATCCTAGCACCAACATGCCTTTTATAGGTGATTCTTCTGGTGGGTACAAAAGTGTCAGTACAGGAATGTTCAAAGATTCATCTCTTATGGAGATATTCCCCCTTCATGCACCTGATACCACCCATATCGCTCCTATCAACATGATTTTCTCATCTACCAATGGATCCCTCGAGTTAGTTGATCCTTGGGTGGTACCTCATCTTGAGGATGTTGACTCATATGGAGCGTCCATCCCGCTCATCACATTCGAGGTTGTCGATCTGAAAATCCCATCATCCTCCATTGATACTGGTCAACAACTCAATCCTCATGTGGAGCGTGATCAACCTTCTCCACCCATATGGGTTGTTTACTCTCTTAGTTCACATGATTTCCTAGATACTAAGTTGCCTTTAGAAGAGGCCATCCCATAAGTCATGGTTTCCATTGATAAGCCCATAGAGGATGAGAATCATCACACCTTCCTTCTCCCCGAATTGGAATTGATGAGAGTTAACACAATGCGTCTTTATTCAAAACTGGGGGCATTGGCTAGGACATCCAGTAGACCTCCCAATCTTGACCCTTTTCCACCTCAGTTATCTTTTTCAGAACTTGCTAGCAAATTGTCTGCTACCCCGTCTATCGAAGATTAATGTTTCGTACTTCCTTCATGTCTTGATGGATCCCATCAAGGATCTTCCATAGCTCATGAAACCACTCATATTGAGTATCTTCGTATGAAAAAATTTATTCCCATGTGGCATGGCCCCGACATGGTGAGCCATATGATGCCAATAATGGCTCATGAGTTCATCGATTACGAAAAAGATCATTGGCTTAAGCCTAGAAATGGGCCCTACTTGGTGTAAACCATCAAGATGTGTAGTGCCTTGTACATAGATGTGTGGTGTGATTGTTTTTTGTTTTGCATACATCATATACAAAAAATCCAATTTTTTTTTTTTTTTGACATTTCACTATGATTTTTAGACTTGGAATCTAGTTTACACGTCTTGATAGGATTATAGGAACGTCTTTTTTATGAAGATGGAGTCATCCATTGAACTTTAGGTACGTTTTTTCCAAAACCTGCATATAGGGATAGGTTTCTTCCCTACATTTATTGCCTTTCATTATTAACCGTCCATCTTGTCGTCCCTATGCCTTAGGTTCGATTCCATATGGTTGTGACATTAGCCACTCCTTTTGCACATAGTCACTAGTTTGGTATTTCCTACCCTTCACGGGCACCCTAGTTAGTACCCATATTTCCATTCAGTGCCCATTTTTCATTTCCCCATAGGCCCGAGAGCCCTAGTTTAACCCCGCCGTGACTTCAAATTTAGCCTCATTTTTCTCTCTTCGTCCATATTCTTGCCATATCTCGTGGGTGTTCCTGGAACATTTTTTTGTTGCTTAATGGTGGCCTATGCATTTGTTTCTCATGTCATGATACCTACCACTACACTGCTATTTTCAAATATCCTGCTTATCACTATGTCATAACCTTGACCATCTGCCTCTTGCAATATTTGGCCTCCAACACCTCTGGATGATAACTGCTATTATGAGTGGTCATCATTTTCTGTGTTTCTTTTTGCAGTCCATTGCTTAAGTCATGTTCCATGTGCCTGGAACTTCATTGCAAACCACTTGTTCTCTCCAGCCGAGCTTACTATTACCCCTTTGTCATGCTCGGTAACCAATCATAACAAAGGTACACCCTGGAGTCTCCTTCAAGTCTTTTTCATACTCCCTCAACATGAAAAGATTACCAAGTGAGTTTATTTCCTTTGACACTCGTTAAATGGATTTGAAAGGACATTTATTCGATGTAGTTTAACCTTTTTTCACACTGGATGGACTAATTACGAAAAAAGAATACTCCAGTCAACCTTGGCTAGAAGAGTTCTCCCTTGTATTGTTTTATACCTTTTCGGGCCCGGGGGACTAAATTTACGAAAAAGTATACCCTTGGAGTCTTCTTTAAGTTCTTTTTAGACTCTTTAAACGTGAAAATAACACTAAGTTTACCTTCTCTGGACTCGTAAAATTATACATTGAAGGACCCATATGGGATCAAACCCGTCTTTCTTTAGGTTCGTTAAACATGTGATGAGGGACACATCAAAGATGAGCTATATCGAGCATTTGTTATCCTCCTAAAGCTTGTAAACAAAAAGGGGTACTCGCCGTTCATGGTGGGAGAAAATTTGAGGGGTTTTCAGTCTAGTCATCTTCACAAATGACAATCGTCCATCAAGTTGCCCTTGAACAATGCACCTATTTTATGTCTATGTACCACAATTGGGTTATCCATTGCTTCTAAATCAATACCATCTCCCTGAGTTTTTAGATTCTGACGACTGCTCACTCTTCCAATATCCAATGGTGAGTGTTTTGGTCATTATCGATTCAATGTTTCCAAGTCAAGTTATTTGTCATGTTTTTTTGTTCAAGGGAAGTTCACCTGTGTCGTCCATTTTCAGTCCTTCAACCCATTTATCCCGACCATACCTTTTTCTGTTTCATGTCAATTGATGGTGGATACATCAAGGTCCTCCTTCGACTGATTTCGTCTTGTCGACACCAAATCATTATCCAGGATCAAAATCTAGAAACCAGTTAGTACCTTGGGTCTTGCAGACATTAGTGGCAAGTTCCCTCACATTTCCAACAATGGGTTTACATCATTGGCTCTTGTTGAATGAATCTACGAGTGTTCGACTAAAATGAAGACTAATTTGAAGATATTTCACCTGATGTGGTTTCTCCTCCTCTTGATAGCCTCAAAGAATTTATAAAGGGCCCATTTATCACTATATAGTACATTTGGGAACCTCTACACAGATGTTGTAATGCTCTTTTCTTACTAGCATTACTTATTTCAGCCCAATAATCATGGTATTATTTTAACCACTCATGATAGTGTCAAAAAATTGTTGATGGAAAATTTTGCCACTTCCAAATTTAAAAACCTCTCACTTTCCATCAACTTGTATATTGTCATAATCAAAGCCTCTTCTTTGTTTTTTGTCGAGACAAATATTTGTCTTTGTTCATCATCATCTCTCTTGCATGTGCTCAAACAATAATATGCACATCAGAGAATGAATAATTACCATGAAAAATGGATTTTATTAGATTTAGTTACACTATATTTTTCATTGAAAAATGCAAGATAAATTATACCATGTCTAACATGCACAGAGTAATTGTGAAAAAGACTCCTAGAACTTGATCCCTATTAGATTGAATGCAAGTACTATTTATCTATGTATGGTATCTCTTTTTTTATTAGACTTTTTAGAAATTGTCCATTTTTTTTATGAAGTTTTTTTCCACGATTAGAATTATAAATGCAACTTTCATAAAATAAATACATATTTTTCAATATCATGTAACAATCATAAAGTATGTAATTACAACTCACAAGGGGATTTTTTCTATTGCACTCATCAATTATTTTATCTTTACCTTTTCTTTTGTCATGTAGCTTGGCTCTTTCCTTACATCTAGCACCATCGTATGATCCCTCTCTATTGGAAGCCATATAACATGTATATATATTACAATGATACTCTACTAAGTAAAGTACATAAAATCCATGGAATAAAATATATGCATAACATGAACATTGAAAACACAAACACACATAACATCAAGATATGCAAAGATGTTTCATTCAATAAAAGGTGACAAGGTCACCATATTCAACTAATGTCAACCAATCAAAGCTTAAATATTAGAGGTATGTAATCATGTCCTCCAATTTGATAATAACATTATTCATGGTTTTGGTATCATGTCTTGTCTACCCACTCCTACCTATGTTTTTTTAACCCATGTGAGTTATTTCACACTATTATTATAGTGGCATATCCCTATGTGGGAATTTGTTCCACATAAACAAATATTGCATAGAAATACCAAAATGATAAGCAAATAAATGGCCCAAGGTGGGTTCGTGGCTCGACAAAAGTATTTTATTTTGAATGGGAGGTATCGGTGGATCCACATCCCCTGGTGTCTATGAAAGGAGCAATTAATATTTGGATTATTTGGCTACATTCCGCATTGATTCGACTGTGACTTGCACAAATTTTTGGTTTTGGTACTATTCGAAAAATTAATTTTCGTTAATAAAACCCATTTTACTTGTCAATCCGGTTCATAAACTTATGAGTTGTAAACACAATATGTGCATGCAAAATGTTGAAGTCTAAACTAATCTAATTGTTCTAGTTTCTCAAGAGACAAGAAAAACATGCTTCAAACCAATCATGAACTAAAATATCATCAAGCAAACCTTAACTTTGTCTACATGATGAATACCAAATATGAGCATAAATGGAATAACATATATGTCATGCATATATATCTCTGATCTATGCATGAATGCATTCTCTGATTGTTCTCATTTATGATTTCCAATTTGTAGATGTTTAAGGGTTCAAACACCAAATTATCAAAAACTCCAACAAAACACTTAAAAACAAGGACTAGTAATTAGATTCTTTTGCCAAATATCCTTTTTATGGTCCAAGATATAATCTTCCACTTTTAGAGAAAAAACATTCATGATCTATGTATAAGGTTAGATCTGACAATAAGAATTCTATTTACTTGTAAAAAACTAATGCACCAAAATAAAAATTATAGTCACAAGCTTTACTCTAACTATGTCCTTTAACCAATCAACTAGTAGGATATTAAATCTCCACTTGGTTCTACTGATCTTATGTTGAACCTCTCGGTCTAGAGTGAAAGATTATGAACACAAAATATAACACCTAATCCACAATCAATAATCTTAATGCAAAGGACATATGGTGGTACTGTACTTCTCTTCTACAAACAATCTGTTCATACAAAGGTGACTCAACTTGTCATGCACTATTTAGTATAAATTGTGTGATACAAATGATAACAAGGGATACTGAAAATCAATCAACAATCTTTTAAGATCAATCCTCACAAGGAAGCTTAGGACATATCCAAAGTTGGATGTCTCTTCATAAGTGATTGGATCAACCTTTATCAGAATGTGTGATCAAATTATAAACAATGTTTTGAAATTTACATGAACTAAAATGCTCAATAATGACTGCAAAAAAGAACAAACCATTCAAAAGGAAAGATTTGTCTCCTGAAAAGTATGAAAACGATTTCATAAACTAACTATGGAGGTCACACAACTAAAAACTATACTACTCATCAATATAAAACTTCTACCCTGTTCATAGGTGGAAACCTTACAGTTAATTCTGCAAATTATATCCTAATGCTACATGAACTAATTTAAATAAGATAACAACCAAATCAATAAAACACATGGTTACTATGCATCTAGAATATTATTGCACTTTTCATATCTTGTCTTTACACACGATGAATTTTGTCAGAGTTTTGTTCGTTTGTTCAGTTACTGCAAAAAATCAAAATAATTACTCATCTCATACTTAACCATACAATAAAATCCCTACATGCACTCGTCCATATTCAAGTGTCCACATGATTTAACAATAATTAATTAATCTTTGATGAGTAGGATGATTCAGACAACCCAAAATTCGTTGTATTGTATTCACCAAACGAAACTCGACAATAGAAAGTATTAAATTAACTCATAGATTCATTATTTGTTCATTGAGAAGAATGACAGAATTAATGTGTCAAGACAAACCATGAATACATGTTTTGGTATTTATATTGCAATCTGAATTGAAGAATCTCCCACCTAAAACAATGCACAAAATCTAAAGATTGCTATGCATTCAACCAAATGGAAAATCTATAAACACACACACACACAACCTGAAACTCAATCTTTAAACCAATCATCTATAACACAAGAAAGAAATCAATGTAATAAACCGAACTAAGTTAAAGAGAACTTAGCTCAGCGTCCTTGAGATTGGTGGGCCCTTTCCAACCCAGGCAGCGAGCTATGGAAATTAACACACTCACAGACAAAGATATACCATAAACTAGAACTGCAACTTTTATTAAGATTAGAATATCCTTACAGTTTACAATGCTTGTATCATATACATCAAAGTCTGATATAATTGAATAGAAATAACTTGTCTATTCCTCGATATCCAAGTTACAAAGTATGGTTCCCTCCCTGATTTACATAGATGGTACATTTATATAGAAAAATCCTTAGCTAGAAGATAAAATCGACCTCCTCTGTTCTTGTGGAACAAAAAGGCGATAATAGTTACATAAACCACCAGATCGAACTGGTTTTGATCCTTTCTAACTATCCATACAAGTCTGGAACAATCAAATCAAGAATTTGATGTCGTTGTTATTCATGGAGCCTCCCATTGCTAAATATTTGATTGTAGTTTGTTGAATATCTTGGAAGACAGGCCGCACACAAATCTAGGAAAACCTAAATTAAGAAAACTCTTGCATCTCCCTAATTGTGCCATATTTCAAGAATCCACTCACTAGAGACCTAATTGAGACCATCCTGCACAAAACCCATGCTCTAAATTTCTCAATTTCTTCTTCATTTTCCTGCAATTATCCTCAGAAGTTTAATGCTGCTATTTCAACACGTTTTTCTACCATAAAACCCTTGACCACGCCTATAGGATTCCATGTGCAACCTGAGCGCAAACCAAGGCACACTCACCATGCTGGGGATTAGATATTCAAAACCCACGTGATCATCTTCCACCTAGGTGCCCACATATATGCAAACCTACAAACTTGGGTACTAGAACAATTGGAGGTACGGGAACAAAACTAGCATTCCTCATTAGTAAATCATTACTTAAAAACCTCTATTAATTCATCAAGAACTTATGAATAATGAAAAAATAAACAACTAACCTCATAATACTTGTCAAAGGAGTTTTAGGCTCGAAATCACAAAAATGGATGATATCAGGGCTAGGTTTAGATGCAAAAACAGAGTATAAGTGGAAAAATAAGTGTTTGGATGATGGAAAAATAAGGGTTCAACATATCCCTTGTGCCTAAGTATTTTCATGCCCTCATGCAAATAGAGTAGGCAATAAGATCTTTCAACTATCGACTTTGTAGGACCTTTCAAATAAAACCCTTTTGATCACCATATCATGTGCAAAGCCGACTGAGAACTCTTTCAATTAGCCCCCAAGTTATCGTGGATAAGTCTTCATTCTAGCACTGAGATCAACTGATATTAACTTCCTTGTTAGAGGAGGTGAATGTCGCTTCACATCGTTGGCTTCTATTATGTCTCCCTGCTCAAGCTCTAAGTCAATGGATGCTTGCTTTTCTTAGGTGAGGGAGAAAACATAAGTTATGATCACTATGTAGATTATTTTGCTTTACCATGCCTCTATCAATCCTTCTAGTAACAAGTGTTACTCACAGATTCAACTGCTGAAGTACTCTTTAACTGGTTGCTTCCGTGACTCCTTTGAATGAAATATGAATAACCTGTTCTCATGATAGTCTCTTCAACTAAATATAAGATTTAAAGTGAAATGGCAACCTGATGTGGTATAAATGAGTCATAACATACCTTCTCCTTCTCCCCCATGCCTGTTTACTTGCATGTTCTCATGCACGGAAGTCCTCAAAACTAATCAAAACTTGAATCATCCACCAATGACTAGGAAAAGCCTGCTTCATTAGTCAAAATATTGAGTTCCATGTGGTTCTGGTTCTTTGAAATGGTTGATTGGATCGAATGAGTCTTTCATGCAAGTCCATGTTCTCATATTGAATCTTCTTAACGTCTTCTTAGAACCTCTGGATTTGTGCCTTTAATTGCTCATTCCCCTTTCTGTATATCTATTTAGCACGGTCAACTCCGTTACCTTTTGTCTCAACCTCTTAATTTTTTGGTTCTTCCTTTTTAGTTCCATCTCAATTAGGGTTCTTGGTGTTCCAACTTTTTGTCTCTTTGTAGATCTGGGGACAACTCCATTTGTTTTGTCATCATCTTCACCCAAAGAGATTGAAAATGGCTTCAACACTGCAAATGATACATTAGTTTTACTGTGGCCAGTATGACCACCATCATTTAGTTTGGGTGAGGGTCCACTTGGAGGGTTTTGACCCTTAGTCCTCTGTCTCCTGGCAGATATGAAAACTTCATCACAGTGTTCTAGGTACTTCTAACAGTATAAAATGAAAATTGCTTCAGCCAGGATGCCGATTACAACTTAGTTTCCACTGACCTTCTCGAACAAGGTCAAAGCTTGCTGCCAACATGACCCCTACTGCTAACTCATTGCATAATCCAACCCAATATGCTTCTAATTCTACAAAGAAGAAATAACTAGCCGCAATGAAAATATCGTATGAGAGGTCCTCAAATTAGGACTAGTGAGATCATAACTTAACAATTTTCCAAATTCTTTTTGTTGTCATCTATCCATTCCCAACCATATCTTCCACTAGGCTAATATATTTAGAGAATGTCAACCACCCGAATTCTTACATTCAAATCTTGTTTCTCTAATGGCCCTTGCGAAACCAAAATCTATGTCTTCAAAACCCAAAAGTTTGATTCCCAAGATAGCCAATATTCTGATTTGTGATTGCAGTAGTAGAAAATTTGAACTTATTATCATAAACAACACTTAACTCCCTTTTGTACACCACTATTCCAATATTCTTTGATAGAACTTAAGGGCACCGCTCACTTATTGGAAGAGATCATTTTGTTTAAAGTGTTGTACATGGAGGCTTCTTCCAATAACCCTTTTGCCAAACTTTGAACTCATTGAAAGGAGAAGGAACCTCAATTGTTATATTTGGAATTATGATGAATAGGTAAGACAAGAGAAGGTTTGAATGGTCACTAAAGCCCACACAATTTCAATTTGAATGATATGAATATAAATCATTTAGGAACACTCACATACATGTTCATGGAAAACTATGAGACGGTCAGGTCTGTAGGTGCAATGAGAATACCATCATATTGATATAACCCTTAATATTAATCATGTATAGGTCCAAAGATATTGTTTTTATCAACGAGTGTAAGTTCATGGTGGATTAATGAGTGATATATGTGAGCATTTTTCCACGTGGTCGATGTGGACATATGGAGGATTTTTGCAAGTCTATTCTTAATCATACAATTTGACCAGTGGAAGAGCCTTTGACTAATACGTATAATGGGAAATAGAGAGGGCACGAGTTAAGGTGACATGAAGTATGATATAATTGTGGGGATTAAATAGTGGTTAAAGTTTGAACATTAAAGAAACTTGATATATATATATATATATATATATATATATATATATATATATATATATATATATATATATATATATATATATATATATAGTGGGGATTAAATAGTGGTTAAAGTTTGAACATTAAAGAAACTTGATATATATATGTGTGTGTGTGTGTGTGTGTGTGTGGTAGGGGTAGAGAAGTTTAGGATAAACAATATGTCCATGGTGGTTTTTAGTAGTGGAATGAATGGTGGGGATAAAGAGACAATTATAAGAGAGTTGCCAATAAAATTTCCTTTCATTCTTAATAAATTAAACAGAGTTTTAAAAGCAGATTTTACCTCAAAATTAAGTCAGTTACCCATACTTACAACATATGTGCATGTTTTGAGTTGATGCAGGGAGGCTATGAAACTGATGATATCATTGCAAAATTCAAACTCTAGAAATTTTGATGTTGAATATGAGGCTACTTGTGCTTTGGGATGAAAAAGGAGAGACCTTCTACTATCAAAATTTGCTCAATAATTTCAAAAACACAGCTATAGGCATTCTCGTACCTACTCTGGGATTCTTGTACCATAATAACTAAAAACTCTGAAAATCCATTTGTGTTGTTACTATGTTACTCTATTGTACTGGATATACTGTTGTTTTGAGTACTCTATTGTAGTATACTATCCTGAATAGAATGAGTGAGATCCAACTTCCATACATGCTCGAAACTTTAGAAATCGAAGAGATTTTGAGCTTATTACAAATGCTAATATATAGAACTGGAATTCAAAAAAAAAAAATGAATGATGGTGACTGATTTTTCCAGAGAGGAGGATGTTGCAACGAGTGTTTGAACTTACAACGAGTTTCTATAATAGTTGAATGTTGTGTATTCTAGTGTTGGTGCCATGAAGACATGCAAATTATTGAAAAATGTTGAACTTATTGATGGAATGCAGGATGGAAATTGGAGTCAAAGGATTGTAGGCTGATGTCATTGCAACAAGAATGTCATCCCCTTTTTATTTGCACACTACTAGAAACTACAATATGCAGTTAGAATCACAAACCAAATAGTCTTCACTGAAACCCAATCTTGGCAAAATTCTATCTATGTGAATGAATTTGTTGAAGTCGAACATAGAAAGAAATCATTGGATTACCAACCAATGATGAATGTTGTTAAAAAATGCGGGAATACTCACCTTTGATGTCGATGAGAGTTGAGGTGCCTTGGTACATCTTGTGAGGTATGAATAGACGAGTTGAGGTCAAGTGACCTGCAAGATCCTTCAATCAAGAGACCTTGATGAATTACCATTGTTAACAACAAGGAAGCTTTCCATTAATGTATGCAAGTCCCAAGGTACCATAAAAGTCTCCAACTTTGAACCCAGATAAGGTGTTGGAGACGATGGGGCAATTTTTTTTCGGAAGGTGGGCCTTAAGGAATCCCACATCATCCAACACGAGCACAAATTTAATAATTTGAAGAGTACATGGTAGAACCAACAACTGAATGCATAATTTATTGTGAGTCTCGCCCACTGGTTGATCAGTTTTCAAGCAAAGCTCATGTCCAGTTGCATCAGTAAACTGGTTTTCACAACTGGACTTATCTTTCTCTTTACTATTTTATTCATTTATTTACACTATCCTACTCTACTTTGGAAAACATAATATATCCTCAGTTGTAGGAGTATTTCCAATACATCCATTTATGCAACATGATATTTGTTAAACTCATATCCAAATTTGAAAAGTATAACTCAATGAGTAACAGAATATGAGAGGCCAGTTGCCCTTGTGGAGATGATGCCAAGAAGTGTTGAAGAATGGAGGAATGTGTGGACTAATAACTATTTGGAACCAAGTCTCAATGTAGTCTTTCTACTCTTGGCTCTCTCCTTTGGTTGTCATTCCATGAAGTTATTTGGAAGTTTCATCAATCTACTAAGTGTACAAGGGATCTGTATCTAGTGACAAAGATGCAAGGATCTCTTCGATTTCTGGCTCCAATGTCTGTTCTTCATCGGTTATTGTCCATGTCTTTTTGATGTCTTCCTCATGCCGATGAGGATAACTAGAAGAAACTTCTAAGTTCTCTTGTGGAAATTGTTCTTGGATCCTCCTTTGCTTCCAGAGATACAGACTCATCCCTAGTGACAATATTCAACTTTGGACAATGATTTAAGGAGATCCTTGTAGTGGCATGCACTCCTCTACTCAACAAATTCTTGAGTTTCTTTTAATTCTTCTTACTAGTCTAGAGCTCCTACTCATAAATGGATTAGTAATATTGGGGCTCTTACAACACCTTAGACTAGGAAAAATAAATGAAATTAACATGAGTAAAAGCACACCATTTAAAGCAACTTTAAGCAATCTACAATCTCTAGATATAACCATCATTCAACTACATGACAAAGAAGGGTTTGGATAAACTCACCAAAGTGAATGCAGCGGGTTAGAACCCTCACAGAAATTCAAAAGCGAGGGAGCCTTTGTGTCTTACCATCTTGTCCTTCGCCAAATCTGCAATATAGTGAGAAAAATAAATATAAACAACTAACTAACAAAACTATCCTTCTACCATTTACCTTTTAACAACTCCCTGACAATGACCCTAAAAATGTTGGGAAAATTAATTGTCGTTAAAAAAATCCCTTTTACTTGTCAATACGGTTCATAAACTTATGAGTTGTAAACATAATATATGCAGGAAAAAGGTTGAAGTCTAAACTACTCTAACTGTTCTAGTTTCTCAAGAGACAAGAAAACCATGCTTCAAACCAATCATGCACTAAAATATCATCAAGAAAACCTTAACTTTGTCTACACGATGAATACCAAATATGAGCATAAATGGAATAACCTATATGCCAGGCATAGATCCTTGATCTATGCATGATCATGTTCTCTGATCTGTTCTCATTTATGATTTCCAATTTGTAGATGTTTAAGGGTTCACACAACAAATTATCAAAATCTCTAACAGAACACTTAAAAACATAGACTAGTAATTAGATCCTTTCGCCAAATCTCCTTTTTAAGATCCAAGATATAATATTTCACTTTCAGAGACTAAGCATTCATGATCCATGTATAAGGTTAGATCCGACTATGTCACAAACTTTACTCTAACTATGTCCTTTAACCAATCAACTAGAAGGATATCAAATCTCCACTTGGTGCTACTGATCTTATGTTGAACCTCTAGGTCTAGAGTGAAATCTTATGAATACAAAATCTAAAACCTAACCCACAATCAATACTCTTAATGCAAAGGACATATGGTGGCAATGTACTTCTCTTATGCAAACAATTTGTTCATACAGAGGTGACTCAACTTGTCACACACTATTTAGTATTAACGGTGTGATACAAATGATAACAAGGGATAATGAAAATAAATCAACGATCTTTTAGGATTAATCCTCACAAGGAAGCTTAGGACATATCCAAAATTGGACATCTCTTCATAATTTATTGGATAAACCTTTATCAGACCGTGTGATCAAATTATAAACAATGTTGTGAAATTTATATCAACTAAAAAGCTCAATAATGATTGGAAAAAATAACAAACCATTTAAAAGGAAATAATTGTTTTGATCCTTCGAATTGGTTTTGATCCTTTCTAACTATCCATACAATTTTGGCACAATCATATCAATATTTTGATGTCGTTGTTATTCATGGAGCCTCCCATTGCAAAAGATCTGACTATAGTTCGTTGAATATCTTGGAAAACAGGTCACACACAAATCTGAGCAAACCCATATTAAGAAAGCTCATGTATCTCCCTAACCATACCATATTTCAAGAATCCTCTCACTATAGGCCTAATTGAGACCATCTTGCACAAAAACCATGTTCTGTATTTCTAAAATGCTTCTTCATTTGCCTACAAATCTCCCCAGAAGTTGATTGTTGTTATTTCAACATGTTTTTTACTGGAAAACCCTTGATCATGCTTGGAGGCTTCCATGTGTGACCTGGGCACAAACCAAGGCACACACACCATGCTGGGGGTTAGATATTCAAAACCCATGTGACCATCTTCCACCTGGGTGCCCGCATATATGAAAAGATACAAACTTGGGTACTGGAACAACTGGAAGTACATGAACATAACTAACATTCCTCATTAGTAAAACATTGCTTAAAAACCTCTATTAATTCATCAATAATTTAGGAATAATGAAACAATAAACAACTATACCTCATAATACTTGTCAAAGAAGTTTTATGCTCGAAATCACAAAAATGGATGATATCAGGGATAGGTTTAGATGCAAAAAAATAGTACAAGTGGAAAAATAAGTGTTTGGATTATGACAAAATAAGGGTCCAACAGGTAGCAAGGGTTACACTCATTACAATGCTTGTGATGGTTTTAATGATGGCAATTTAGACATGGTTGCTTCATCCTTCACCAATGGTGACTCTGGTAGGTGCTATGTGGTGGAGCTTGATATCCAATTAGTGGAGGGTATTTGTAGTGGGAAGGTGGCAATCTCGGGTGGAGGTGTTTCAATGCAAGTCTTGTTCAGTCATCTGTCTAGGTTTAGATTGGTATCCAGGTTCCTTCACCCATCTTTATTTCTTTCAAACTTGCAAATTCCTGCTATTTTGATCTTTAAACTTGAAACTTTAAATCTTCCAGTGAATTTCGAAGATGGGTTTTGGTTTGGTGATGTTGAAACCATATTTTGGTATATAAAGGGGTTTTATGTATGTGGCTTGAGATCCTCTGTATTTTGTTTAGTCTCTGGAGAAGATATTGAAGAAGGATTGTGGCCTAGTGATTTATTTTCAGTCCTTGGGTACCTATGGTTGTTGGGGTGAAGTTCACATATAGTTTCTTTCCATCTTTCACTATCAATTTGGTTCGTTTAGTCAATTGTAGATTGTTGCATATTGTTGAGTTTCATTGCATTATCGATATAGTTAATTATGGTATTTGCATGTATTTTGGAAGGGGTCTCATAACCAGACTATGGCTTGGTTCTCTCAATCACGTCCATCAAGTTTTGGTCTTTAGATGGGGATTTTGTAATATTATTCAGTGTCCGCTATTTATTTCAACTATGCACATAATTTTTGTGTCTTTAGGTGGGTTCACTATCTGTGGGTTGTGGTTTCATGATTCCTCTTCTCCCGCCCTCAATTGTAACTAGGACTAGAGGTCAATTGGTAGGTTGTTCATCAATATTGTGTGCTCTGTCTCTATGGGTGTTGTTACTATTGACAGTTGGGTATTTTCTGGTCAGCGAAATACCATCAGTGGGTTGTGGACTAAAATTTTCTTTCCTCCTGCATTCAATTGCAATTAGGAACATAGGTTAATTGAAAGACTCTTCATCAATACTAGGTACTCTGACACTGTGGATTCTGTTACTATTGCATAATAACATTGGGAACCAAATCTATCCCAATATGGATCCATCTTGGAGTGACATCATGAGCATTTTGTGCATATGTGAAGAATCAATTGAAGGTAATAAGGTGGATCTCAAGCAAGTTACGGGCAAGGTACAGACTTTGGACTAAATTGTTGCATCTCTCCTTTAGTGAATTGAATTTCTGGAACACGAATGTCAACAATTAAGGGTCTAGGTGATGCCTGAACAATCACAATCTTCATCAATAAATCAAGTTTTGGAGAGTGGAGAACAAAGAGATCAAGAAGCTGAGCCTATGGAAGTTGAAGGAATTGCACTAGGTCATGCAAAAATATAGGAAGTACCAGATCAAGAATCTACCCACTGCTAGATGTTTCACAAATGTATCTTTTTCTTACGACAATTTTATCAAAGAAATTTGCAATTATATCGTGGGGATATATACCTTGAATTTTGATATGTACTTAAGCATGATAGTAGTAGCATAATTATGAGGCCTTGAGCCAAATTTTGTAGAATTTTTTATTGTTGATTCAGTTTCAGTTAAAAAAAATAAAATTTAAGAATAAATATTGATTTTAATATTTAAAATTTTCTATGCATAAAGGTATGAATATATCATGTGATGTGGGTATATGGTCATCATTTTATAATAGAGAGTGCATATTATAGCAAACAAACTTGTGATTGTGGAGTTTACATTCCATTTGATCAAACAAGCCATGCAAGTTCAAGGGATACAAACCCAATAAAAGGACATTTTGATTATGTTGGCACCATTTAGGAGAAAACTAAGTTGGACTGTAGTAATTTATATGTGTGATTTTAAGATGTAAATGGTTTGGTATTTTTGATAGAAGGAGATTTTTTAGATATGACCTAGATAGTGAATTATATTCTATTGACACACGTAGAATAAATATTCACATCTCAAGTTGAACTATTTGTGCTTCAAGAACATTATGAATAACATTTCTTCCATTCTGATGCCTCTGATGAAAATTGGTGATTTGTTATTCTATGTATACCCAAGGGAAAACAGGTTTTTGAAAATGTACATGTTGCAATTCTTGCACCAGGTTAAGAAGATGATGATGTAAATGTAAGTGGTGAAGTAAATGTGGGTGATCAAGTATAATTATTAGTGTTGTTTTGTTAAGTATTCATTGTACTTTTAATATTTTTTATTATATATATATATATATATATATATATATATATATATATATATATATATATATATTATGGTGGTTTCATATTGTTATTTTGTGAATTTAAATGAATTGGAATCACAAATTCATAATCTCTATTCTAATAAACAAAAACCACCCTTTGTTTCCCCAATATCTTCATTGTTTTTCTCTGATAAATTCGATGACTAAGTAACTGATATATATAAATTTTTGCAGCGAACTCAGTCGATTATGATATTGCAACAAACACAATTGACTATGATTATGATTAGTAATTTATCATTGTTTACAACATTATTAATCAATTGTTATTTTATTATTGATTATTATACTCAATATTAATTATATTTCTTAAAATTAACTATAATAACTAGCATTAGTGATTAAATTATCCTTAATAACAAGAAATTATTATTAATTAAATAATTATATATATTTTTTGATGGAATGCACATCTTGGGAAACCCTCGAGGAACTTCCCCTCATTCCGAGGATGGTACTCAGGGTAAAAAAATCGATTGCAATTTTGGCAACATAAGCCACTGTGGACATCAAGTGAGGCCCAATAATATCCATAGAGGTAACTATCTCGAGGACATGACCATGTGACCTCTTGCTTGTAATTCACAACACTCAACCACTCGAGCTGACCCACCAAGCTTATTAAAAAATAATATTAATTATTAATAAATTATTTTAAAGCTTGTCTAATTTAATATTATTCAATATTTTTAATAATAGTAAATTATTTTTAATTAAATCTTGTAATTTTTATTGGTTAAATTTTTTATTAATAAAATATTTTTAATCTCATATAAAATAAACAAGACGTGTGGAAGCATCTTGAAGAACACCAATAATTAGTAAAGACTGCAAAGTGTTATAACGTCATTGACTTACATCAATTAAACAACATCACAATTTGCAAAACCTAGTGTGAAGAATCATAGGGTAACTACTAAGGAAACATCAATGGATCCCAATAAACTAGTGGAATATCTCAACAAAAAGACTAGGAATTATGTGGAAACCTTCTCAGAGAGGAAGGACAGAGACAATTTGGAAGAATTTAAGATTATATTGTGCAATACCTCTAGTAAACTACAACAATTAAATTTAGTCTTCAAAATTTGATTGAAATTAAACCAAAATTATAGATATAGAATAAGAGATTGCACACACAGTTTCGATTATTCATTCCACTTGGATGATATGGGTATATAACAATAGGTGATAATCCACACATTTCTATGAAAACATGTTGTTCTATTACTCCATCAAACAAAATTATCATTGAGCAATTAGGTAAGCACACATCCTCCTCTTAACCCATCTCTTCTCTTCGAAGTTCAGTCTAATACACTACATTGAAGAAGAAAAACAACGACCATTTAAACTGCGACTACGACCTAGTGTTACGAATATACCACCTAGTGTTACCTCATAAATCTATATGCTTCTTCCCAACCTATTACTTAATTTATTTTTTGGGGTTCTCCAAGAAGTTCCACCGACCTCCACTTTCAATTTCCTTTTTTGAGTTCTCCAAGCCGACCTCCACTTTCAATGACCTATACATTAACGGGTTAATGTATAGGTCATCCAACTATCCATATGGGCGAGGTACTCAACGGCTTGCTGCTCGATAGGACCATGATTGTAAGAGAGGCTCAACCTCTCAAGATACAATTTCATTTTTCCCTCCATGTATACTTCATGTTTTAATAATATAATAAAATTTCCTTTGGTTATTTATTTCATGATTTAATAATACAATAATTTTTATTTTGATTATTTATTGAAGTGACTCATTAGTGTTAAGGCTTTGTGTATATGTCGTTGTTGTAGTGGCTTTGTTCATGTCATAAAATTAAATAATTTTATATAAGATATTAATAAATAGATATAAAAAGCATATAGTGTATTTTTTTTATTTTTATTTTTGCCAAAAATCTTGTTTTAAATTTGATATAAATTTTGGTAGAAATCATAGTTCCATTATTTGTTGGGAATTTTGATCATGAGAGTTTTGGTCCATTTCATGATGATACAAATCATCAGAACTTCGAAAATATGAGTGAACGAGGTAGAACTGTGATTCATATCATCAAAACTTCGAAAAAATGAGTGAACAAGGTGGAACTTTACCTCATTGGAATATCTTCCCTTATTGAAAATGAGGCAATTTGATCATCACCCCTTGCAGAAAATGAGGTGATTTGATCAATGCCCCTTGTTGAAAATGAAGTGATTTGATCATTGCCCCTTGTTGAAAATGAGGTGATGTGATCATTACCCCTTGTTACTTATGATTTATGATGATGAAATATAAATCAAATGAGAGAAATTACTCAAGTCATTTGGCATAATAGTGTCACGGTGACTTTAAATATATAATAAAAGAAAATACTCTATATGTATGTGTTATGCTTCTTATTAATTAATGTTATATCATTATACTTTATATGCATGCATTACTCTTTGTATTAATCAATGTTATATCATCATTATTAGTTTTTTGAATTGTATCGGTTTCTAGAAACATGTTATATACATGAGTGTTAGACGTGCATAAAATAACTAATGTAAGTGCCAATTACTATTGAATTTGTTTCAATTTCTTTACATGGGAGTTTTAGACCATTGAATGAGACATGGGAGTTTTACTCCACTTTGGTTGAATTGTCCATATAAAAAGATACACTTCATGTCTTCTAGTGCCAATTACCATTGAATTTGTTTCAATTTCTTTACATGGGAGTTTTAGACCATTGGATGAGACATGGGAGTTTTACTCCACTTTGGTTGAATTTCCCATATAAAAAGAGACACTTCATATCTTGTAGCATAGATAAAAACAATTTAAAAATGAGAATTACTCTCAAGTTTGATAAGTGCATGCCACCAACATATGTGAACACTCTACAAATATATGTATTGTCACAACATCTACAACATTGTGGTTTTTCTCACTTGGGTAAGATGTGATATGTCAAACCACAATAATCAACAAACAATGAAACAAGCATAATAAACATTGCATAAAATTCATGGTTTTTAATTAATTAAAAAAATAAAGCAAGACCATGAAAATGCTTGAGTTGAAAATTTGTTTCAAGTTAAGTATAAAGTCTAAGTGGCCTAACGATTAAGAACATGTGTTTCCTCATGGGAGATCATGGGTTCAAATCCTGATGGGGGTAGCGTATGTACACCTCCATAGACTAAGCAATCAAATCACTACATAGAGGGGGTCCCTTGTTCCACAAACAAGGGGGACTCATATGCCAATTTTCATTTTTTCATATGGTATATGTTTCACGTTTCGTTTCACATTTATCATTTTCAGTAACATACTCTATGAGTGCACATTTTCATTTGTAAGACAATGATGGAATGCCATACTCTAGGTGTTTTGGTCTCCAAAGACTTGCAAGCCCCTCTTCTATTCTCGTCTCTTCTTCCACCTCTACCTCCACCTTCACCTCCACCTCAAGAGATTTTCTTTGAAACATGTTTATGCTTATGTGGCTTCAAACTTCATGGTGATTACTTAAGTTCCAAATTTGTAGCCATGGATTCCATATTTTCTCTCTGCCATTTCTAGCACTTTATCTTTATCTTTTTTTAAGTTTTCTACCGTGTCCGTTATCTGCAACACTGGCCTATGGTCTAAGAAACCGCGATCTAGGGGCATCTAAGTTGTCAAAATCACCTGGGGATTGCACCCGACCTAGGACACACCAACCCTTAACATGGTTGGATTTTTTTGGATGTCTCCTCATGACTACCACGAGTTTCGAACCTTAGCCACCTTACAGAACGAAACCCTCGAAATCCAATCACACTAGTAGGATTTGACCATTTCTAGAACTTTATCAAACATATAGATATACCAAATATATGTATATACATGTGTGTGTGTGTGTGTCCACACACACAAACAGACATATATGCATACATAAAAAAAATTCCAAGTCACAAAGCCTGGGGAAAACCCCCAAGTAATTTCCCTCATTTTGAGGATTATACCCAGGGTAAACTCGAGAATATTTAGGGCACAAGGCTAGCCAAGAACATGGGTCAAAGACATTACAAAAATATACTTGTTATGAGCTCAACATATCGCTTGTGGGAATTGAATCAAGGTGGGGAGGATAATAATCATTCCTCCCAACCACTCAAGCTAAATTGAATTGACATGTGTGTGTGTGTGTGTGTGTGTGTGGGAGCGCATGTGTTCCAATACATACATACATACATGTATGTATGTATGTATTGAGAGAGAGTAGAAGAATGTCTTGTGGTTGTTATACAATGTTCACAATTTGATTGATTGTGAATTGTAGAGGTAGATAAACATGTGGTAGAACCATAGAAAGCCAAATATCACCTGTGTTCTATGTGTAAATAATTTTTGATGACGACACTCAAAGAAATTTTGATTGTATGTTTTTACTTGTGAAGAAGGTGGATCGCTTGAACAAGTGAAAACTCTAGGAAAACAATGATGAAGTACTAAAGAATGTGTCAAGAAAATGGTGTTTTTCAGCACATGTTGTTATTTCACCTCTAATCCATCATCTCCCACTCTATGAAACACTCCTTGTCAAGTCAATTCACCTCTCACATTTACCAACAATACCATTACTTGTTATGGCCTTATTTTGTTGTGTGGCTTTACTTTGTTATTATACATGTTCACAATGTGATTGGTTGTGAATTGTAGAGGTAGATAAACATGTGGTAGAACCATAGAATGCCAAATATCACCTCGGTTCTATGTGTAAATAATTTTGAATGATGACACTCAAATCAATTTTGATTGTATGTTTTTACTTGTGAAGAAGATGGATCGCTTGAACAAGTGAAAACTCTAGGAAAACAATGAAGAAGTACTAAAGAATGTGTCAAGAAAATGGTGTTTTTCATCACATGTTGTTGTTTTACCTCTAATCCGTCATATTCCACTCTATGACACACTCCTTGTCAAGTCAATTCGCCTCTCACATTTACCAACAATACCATTACTTGTTATCGCCTTACTTTGTTGTGTGGCTTTACTTTTAACCATTGTCATGCACCCTACCATAAAAGGAATTGAGCCTAGACTTATATTTCAACGTTAATCTTCTTGATTGACATTATCATTTCAAATCAAGCTTCCCTTGGTATAGAGTGATTGAGACACCACTACCAATGATATTTCTCTTGTGTTATCCATCTGTGAGGTTATTTATATATTTTTTTCTCACCTTTAAGTAAACAAAGACACTATCGAGTTTATTCACTCCTCTAGTACCATCCTATGTATGTGATTTTAATTCTAATAAATTGCTTCCCTCTCTAAAAAATGTTGTTCATTTCTTCGGTATCAATCTCACTTTAATTTAGGGCTTACTGAATTCAAAGTAGGCTAAATGTAGAAATTTCAGACCCCAACCTGGTTTCAAGTCTCAATGAAACACATAGTTTAATGTCCAACCCACATTGAAAATTTAAGCTGCAAATTAGTTAGCAGAAAATTAAATGCTCATGAACAGAAAACACATGAAGTCTACTATAGAAAAAAAATCAGAAATAAACACACCCAAAAAATTTATACTCGGAGATTTTTGGTTTAACTTCGACCCTGGAAAAACCCACAAGGGGAAAAACAGTGAGAGAGGGGATTTTTATTATTCTGAGTTGAGAGAAATAATGTCTTTTACAACAATGAAATTATCAACAAACCACACAAACTTATCTCAAGTATGTGTCCAACAATCTTCCTTGAAAACAGTGCCAAACTGTCTTGAAATTTGTGCCCAAAAAACATAACTATACGACCCTCAAATTTTGTTCCTTCTTGATGTACAAACAGTATAGAATTTGCTCAGAAATTCATGCCAACTCAGCTGTCTCAATTTTTATGTCAAAACTATTGTACGACAGTCTTGAAATTTGTGCCAACTCTGCCTCAAATATTGCAGTACGACCTCCACAATTGCTATGCCAATTTCCTGTAGTATGGCCTCCTCAGAATCCATATGGTACGACCAAGTACTCCCTGTACCTTTCTCTTCGAATTCTGTGCAGTTACTCTCTGCTTACTAATACTCAATGTTACTTTACTGCTACTCGTTGTAACACTACTGCAACTCGTTGTATCAATGCTTCTACTCGTTGTATCAATGCTTCTACTCATTGTATCAATGCTTCTACTCGTTGTAATACTGTTGCAACTTGTTGTAACTCTTGTTGCAACTCTTTCTCATATCGACTCTCTCTTTTCTTGCTCTCTCCAAATCACATGAAGAAGAATCCCAAGTGAATGGGGTACCCTTTCCCTAATTCGATCTCATGAGGGAAGTTGAAGAGACCTCTAATCTAACAATGGAGGATAGATTAGATGAATGGAAGAGATGAAATGACTTTTCATTCACCCATTTCATTTCACTTTCATTAAGTCTCACTCATTTTCATATCTCGTGAAATTAATGCAATGGAACCACATTGGACACTTTCTCACCCCTAGGCGCCTAAGTGATGACAAACACTTGTGCTTGGTACTTTATTAATTTAATTCAACACTCCCTTTTACCGAGGAAAGTGTTCCTCACCACCCCAAGCTTATCTCTGAAAGTCTCAAACTTCCCTCTCCCTAAATATTTTGTGAGGATCTCTGCCACGTACTCATTTGTGGAGATATATTGTAGCTCAACTTCTCCTCTCTGAACATAATCCCATATTAAGTGATATCCAATCTCGATGTGTTTAGACCTGTCATGAAAAACTAGATTCTTGCAACTCTGATTGTCAAGTAGATCACTGTGGACCTCATCTGCACACAGAATATCCCAACCAACAACTTGTGAAGCCAAATGGCCTCACAACTGGCCTGACTCGCTACCATATACTCGGCCTCTGTAGAACTCAAAGCCACTAAATTTTGCTTCCGATTGAACCAAGACACCATTGTTGAGCCCAATCCAAAGTAACAACCTGAGGTACTCTTCCTGTCATTGGCACATCCTTCCCAATATGAATCAATGTAGCCAATCACTCTAACTCCATCCCCTCTCTCATATTTCAGGCCATAATCCACCATACCCATAAGGTACTTGAGCACATGTTTTGCTTCCATCCAGTGTACTCTCCGAGGCTCCACCATGAACTGACTAAGTGAGTTGATAACAAAACAAAGATATGGTCTGGTGTTGACCAAATACATCAACGAACCAATCAATTGACAATACAACGTGGGATCAACCAACTCTAATTCAAAAGAATGAAGCTTCTTCCAGTTGGTTATCATAGGAGTGGACATGGGCCTACAATCCTCCATTCAAAATCTCCTCAAAATGTCAACAACATATCTGCCCTGTCCTAGAAAGATGTGTCCAGGATCCTGCCAAACCTCTAATCCCAAGAAGTAGTGCATCAAACCAATGTCCTTCATCTTGAACTCTGAAGCAAGGATCTCCTTGCAACCGACTATGAGTCTCTCAACCCTTGTAATGAAGAGATCATCCACATATAGCATAAGAATGAGAGGATCCTCTCCAACCCCAATGTACTATAAGTTGGGATCCGCCTCACTCTTCTTGAAACCCATATGCTGCAAGTTTGCACACATGAGAATCTCTTCCATGCCTTCATCGGTTTACACACATGAGAATCTCTTCCATGCACCTCAAAGCCCCGGGGCTGCTTAATGTACACCTCATCCTCTATGAGACTGTTCAGAAATGTGGTCTTCACATCCATCCGATGGATCTTCCAACCTAACTCCACTGCAATGGAGATCACTACCGTGATTTTTGTATATCTAGAAATCGAAGCGAATTTCTCATCATAGTCGACTCCCTCTACCTATGACAACCCCAGAGCCATAAATTGAGCTTTGAACTTCTCAATGTTGCCATCAACAACATGCTTTATCTTGTATACCCACTTGGAAGTCACCATTGACTTCCCCTCAGGCCTCAGAACTACCTACCAAACATCATTTTTTATGATGGAACCGTACTCTTCCATCAAGGCATCCTTCCATAGTTGTTTACCTATTGCCTCCTCAAAAGTGGAAAGATCATACTCTCTAATGCTGCTCACCATCACAAGATAGATGCAAAACCTTTCACAAGGTTTATTCTCCCTCACAACATGCCTAAGATTCCCCATTGAACCTCGTGCTTCCTTCAAAGTGTCATGAAGCCACTTGGGATTACTCTTCTCTGAAGTAGCACTATATGGAGGGGACTCCTCCTCCTCAATCCCATCAGTTGGATATTGTGTACTTGAAGATGATCATGAGGTAGATTGTGAACCAGTAGACTAAGAAATAGTACCCTGTGAACCGGTAACTTGAGGACCAGTAATCTGTGACTCTGTCACCAGTGGACTAGTAGTCCCTGAAATAGGTGGTTTTGAACTCTGTGTCACTATGCTCTGTGAAGGACTCACCTGAGTCCGAGGATCTGACTGATCCCCCTGCTCCATATCTCATGACCTCCAAAAGGCTCTATCCTCCTCAAATCTCACATCCCATCGCAAAATTGTCTTCCTCAAAGAGATGATGTATATGCATAAAGCCTTCGAGGTCTCGCTATACCTAACAGATATGCCCTTCTCTGTCGTGGGATATAGATTTTTCCTCTTCTCATAAGGGACACATGAATAAGTAAGGCACCCAAATATGCTAAAGTGCCCCACCTAAAGCTTCTTCTTAGAGAAAGCCTCCTCGGGAGTGTTATCCCCCAATACTCTATGTGGACTCTGATTCTGCAGATAAATTGCAGTGTTTCAAGCCTCAGCCCAAAGAAACAGTGGTAGCCCCTAATCATGTAACATGGCTCTGGAATCCCCAAAAATAGCCCTGGTCTTCCTCTGAACAAACCCATTTTGTTGTGGGTTGTAAGGAACTGTCACTTCTCTCTTAATTCCCTCTCTAACAAAAAAATCATTGAACTCATTAGAGGTATACTCACCCCCATTATCATATCTTAACACTTTGATATTCTTCCCAGTTTGGTTCTCCACAAGAGCTTTGAACTCTTGGAATCGCTGAAAGACCTGTCCTTTGATCTTCATGAAGAAAATCCAAGACTTCTAAGAGAAGTCATCAATTAAAGTGACATAATACAAACAACTAGTCAAAGAGGCAGAAGACATAGGACCACATACATCAGTATGAATCAAATCAAGAATACCTGCTACTCTGTTGTCACTGCTCAGAAAAACAGCCTTGGAGTACTTCCAAAAAGCACAACCCTTGCACACCTCCTGGTGCTCTATACTGAAATATGGCACTCCAGACACAATCTCTCTCAATATCCTCAGAGCCCCATGGTGCAAATGGGCCATCCTCCTATGCCATAAATCACAAAGGTGATTGTTGTTGGTACTATGCATCAATGCTCTAGCAGGCCAAAACATGAGCTTGTACAACTTCTCATATCGGATCCCAATCACTTTAGCCGAAGTGATACTGGATCCCTTAGGATACAAGAGAACATGCCCATCACATAACAATACCTCATATCCTCTATCCTCAATAGTGGAAACTGACACCAAGTTCTTCTTCAAGCCTAGAACATATAGGACATCCCTCAACAACATGGGAGGTAGAGACTCCCTCTGAAATGATATTATCCCACTACCAACTGCCTTGACCACTGATCATCTCCAAGCACCACCTCAAGGTCTCCACTCTCTGTAAGATCAATGAAGTAGTCACAAACACCTGTCATATGGTGAGAGGCACCACTATCTATGTACCGAATACTAGTAGATGATTCTCTAGAAAAAAGACACACCAACAATGAATACTCCTTCTCGAACCTGTGGGAAAACTCCTCCACATCAACTGAACCTGCAACCTGATTCTTCCTCTTGTTAGGACATTTTCGAGCATAGTGTCCAAACTTGTGACATGCAAAGCACTTGACTTTGCTCATGTCTATCTTCCCTTCGCATTTTCGCTTGTTCCCTCCCTCAGAACCTTTCTTGGACTTGTTTTTGCCTTTAGCTGCAAGTGCAACATTCTCCTCTTCATTACCTATAGATGAACTCCCATGCACATAGCCTCTCCCTCTCTGAGTTTCCTCCTGAATGAAGTCATCCCAAAGACGGTCCCACTTGGGAAGATTTCCCCTTGCCACAATGCCCTCCACAAAGACAACCCACTATTTGGTTACCCAATTCAAAGTAGTCCTCACAAGTTCATTGTCAACAACAACCTCCCCAACAACACCAAGTTCATCCCTCATCCGAGTAAGCTTGGTAAGATAGGTGGAAACATTTTCAGTCTTGGTCATTTTAATGCTCTTCAATTTCTCCCTCAATACCATTTTCCGATTTTCATTGGAACTCTGGTATAGTTTGGTTAAGGATTCCCACATCTCATAGGCATTGGTCTTCCCAGTCACATGTGGAATCACATGGTCCTTAATGGAATCAAGGATAATTATTTTGGCCATTATGTTATTTTTGGTGTACGTTTCCAAAAGAGTAGCATCCGTAGGCACCGTCATGAGATTTGTTTGTGAGTTATCCACAATATCCCACAACTCACACTCCTGCATAAGCAACACAATCCTCTCCTTCCATGAGATTAAATTCACATCTCCATCCAACCTGTCCTCAACCCTCAAACCAATGGCCATTGACCCTCTCAACTCAAATGCAAGCCCACAATTTTATGCTTGGTGAAGTACCTCCTCTTTTCATCAAAATCTCCGCAATTTGTAGCTGATATATCTCTGCTCCTTTCACACCTTAAGCTCTGATACCATGTAGAAATTTCAGAGACCAACCCAGTTTCAAGTCTCAATGAGACACATAGTTTAATTCCCAACCCACATTGCAAATTTAGGTTGCAAATGAGTTAGCAGAAAATTACATGCTCATGAATAGAAAACACATGAAGTTTGCTACAACGAAAAACTCAGAAATAAACACACCCAGAATATTTAAACTCAGAGATTCTTGGTCTAACTTCGACACTGGAAAAACCGACAAGGGGAAAACCAGTGAGAGAGAGGTTTTTTATTATTCTAATATGAGAGAAATAATGTCTTTTACAATAGTGAAATTATCAACAAACCACACAAACTTATCTCAAGTATGTGTCTATCAATGTTCCTTGAAAACAATGCCAAATTGTCTTGAAATTCGTGCCCAGGAAAAAAAAATTGTACGACCCTCGAATTTTGTGCCTTCTTGTTGTATGAACTGTATAGAGTTTTCTAAGAAATTCATGCTAACTCAATTGTCTCAATTTATGTGTCAAAACTACTGTATGGTAGTCTTGAAATTCATGCCAACTCCGCCTCAGAAATATTTAGTATGCCCTCCTGGATTTATGTGCCAATTTCCTGTAGTAGGACCTGCTCATAATCTGTATGGTACAACCCAGTACTTGTTGTACCTTTATCTTCGAAATTTGTGCAGTTACTCTCTCCTTGATGCTACTCGTTGTTACTCTGTTTCTACTTGCTGTAACATTGTTGCAACTCGTTGTATCATTGTTGCTACTCGTTGTAATACTGTTGCAACTCGTTGTAAGTCTTGTTGCAACTCTTTCTCAACTCGACTCTCTCTTTTCTTTCTCTCTCCAAATCACATGAAGAAGAATCCCAAGTGAATAGGGTCACCCCTTCCCTAATTCTACCTCATGAGGGAAGGTGAAGAGACATTTAATATAACAGTGGAGGATAGATTGGATGAATGGCTGAGATGAAATGAATTTTCATTCACCTATTTCATTTCACTTTCATAAAGTCTCATTTAATTTCATATCTCATGAAATTAATGCACTAGGGACCACATTGAACACTTTCTCACCCCTAGGCGCCTAAGTGATGAGAAACACTTGTCCTTGGTACTTCAGTGATTTAATTCAACACCAAAAACAATGCTTCGAAGATTTCAATCAAAGTTGTGTTTTGAAGATACACATCTCTTTATTTCACATCACTCATGAACGCAACAAATTTTAGTCTACAATCATGCTTTATGTAGAATTCACCTAGCCACCTCATAGTGCATGAATATTATCTGTAGTACTAGAAAATGGTGAATATTATCGTGTACTTCCACCATACATCCATCAATGATTAACTTGTTGGAAGCTCCTTTTGGTTTGCACTAGACACTTGACTACCATCATATTATTGATGAATACAAACTTGATGGAGTGTGTTGAACAAATCCTATATTCATTACTCATGGACCATCCAAAAGAAAACACCTCCCATCTTTGAGCAACATAAATATCTAAATTAATATGTGGCATTCCCTTCTCCCCACTCAACAAGTATGTTATTATATTATGAAAAGATTGTGAGAGTCAAAAGTCCTAAATAAAAAATAAAAATAAAATTATATAATACAATACTTTTTTTTCCCAAATGAAAATTAGCTCTAAATTATATTCAGATATAATTTTTTTTACATTCTTGCATCTTGTTCATAAAACCCAGATAATAAGCTTTGTTCAAAATACAATCAACTTTTCAAAAGGGATCATACACATCTTTTGTAATTATAACCCCAAAAATAGCTTTGTCAACCACAAGAAAAATGAGTATTAATACTATTACTCATTATTTAATACAATACTTGTTATGAAAGACTTACACGATTTGAAATTTAACCCAATAATTTATATAGAATGGATTTTTTTTAATTTTTAATTTTTTTGGTTTTGTCATGTATATTATTTTTAAATTGATATGTTTCTAGTGAACACTTCACTCATCATTAAGATATATTAAAAATTGAATAAAGCAATATTACAAATAAAAAAATACAATAAATAACCAAAATAAAAGCACATGAAAATTGATTAAAAAAAGTGAAAAGATTAAAATAATCTTAAAATAGACAAATAAGAAGAAGAATATTGAATCAAAACAAATTATCATTATTATTATTATTATTAAACAAATAAAAAATTAAAGCGGAAAAAATACCTAAACAATGATAATAATAATAAAAATGTCATTAAAGGGGGTTTGCTAAGTCAAAAAAAATGGGGTGTTGTTATTATCCATATAAAGTTTGTTTCTCTATGTAATATGTTTCTCTCATAGTTTAGTATAACCTCACAAGGTGTCATTATTCAAGATCAAACCATATTGAGTATTAAATTGAATTGTTGGGGTGGCGGGGGAGTGGGGGATAATCCATGATCCTAGAGGAAATGAAATTGTTAAATATGCTTGGGGATTTGGGGAAGTGTCTAATAACCTAGAAAAATCGTATGCATTGTGGTGTGGCCCTAACTTGACTAAGGAGGGCATAATCATAAGATCAATGGTGTTAGGTGACTCATTGTTTATAGTCCAAGCTGTAATTGACAAAGGAAATCCTTCAGATTCCAAATTAGCAACCCTCCTAATCTGAATCAAATGATTGGCTCACTCTTTCGAGAAAATTCATTTCTTTCATGTCAAGTAAGGACTAGACGTTGAAGAAGATATGTGGGCAAAGAAGGCCAAATTACTCCGACAATGAACACTTTGTTTGAATGGGGCGAATAACTCATTACACACTCCCTAGTGTAATGAAACTTGGGGGAAAAGTTAGAAGGGTTCTGAGGCCTCTTTGGTCCAAAAAGAGGGTATCAAAGTAGCCAAGTAGGTGGTATAACATCAAGATCAAACCCACTCCTCGTTCACTGAATCAGGTGGCAACTAAGAAGACTGATTGGACACAGGCAAGTGGTTTAACATGTCTCCACATGATATGCATACCTTAGCAGAAGGTAGAATTAAATTCACTTGTGGTGAAGCTTGTGTAAATGGGAGTATGGAAGGTCATGAAATTT
>ML806987.1:14569-29953 GCA_009831015.1 Picea engelmannii | reverse complement strand
GAGAGGAAGAGAGGTGAGGGGCAGAGTGAGATCGACCTTGGAGGTGGTGGCAGAGCCATTAATGCAGGCAAACTTTGCAATAATTTCTAGATAGGTTGTGGACTTGAATTTCAACCTAGTTATGATGGTGATCTCTAGGCACTGGAATGATGAAGGAAGTCATCAATTTTCTCTACACATGTTCATTTTGTTATATCAAGAGGACTCTCTGTGTCATCATTTAGGGAGGTTTGTGTTACAGTGCTAGGGGACAAGGAGTTTGTGGGGCTCAGGCATCATGGCGAACCTTGAGCATAAGGAATTTCAATCGATCATGAGGAGACAAGAGGAAATAAACCAGTCCAACAGTCAAGCTATGATGGCCCTTTCATCCAATATGGTAAAAATGGAACATGCCTTCAACACTCTCTCAACCAATGTGTTGGATCTTTCCCATCATCAGAGGATTTGAGTCAACGCGTTGGAAGCAAAATGTGGGAATTTGAGATCCTTGGTGGTAGCGCTGCATATGAACACCATTACATTTACATCAAACAATCAGGCTGAAGGGAAACAAGGAGCAATGGAAGACGAAACAGTAACCCAAGTTTGGGATCCCATGGACATTGAAGAAGAATTCAACCCTCCACAACTTGATGAGGAAGGTGAAGTTTAGGATAGTGTACACTCTTAAATTTTGAATGTTTTTCATATATGTTTGTCTACTAGGACACTATATTATAATAGAAACTAATGGAAATACTTGGAAGTCAAGTTCAGTGTTAGAAGTTTCAATCAGTATGTCATATGTAGAAAATAGTCTAGTTGTTGAAGCTATTTCTGGATCCAATTTTGATGTAAATTCCATCTACTACCTCGATACAACCCTCCTTCTATAATATAAAAACTTTCCAGTTTCAGTTTTAAAAAAAGTATTAAATTGAATTGCAATATCACAGATCAAAATATTATATATTGTTCAACTTCTTACTATGTGGTGGATGATCAATCCCCATATTGGGTGACAAGTGATCAAGGCGGAAACAACTATGATGGCGCCATGGGTTCTCACTCCATCCTTTAGTTCATGCATTCGAACGACTATTCTCTCGCCACTATCTTATCAAGCTTCTCTCCACGCACGAGGGATCATGATTAGCACAGGACAAACCCATAGGAGGTGATGACAGATGAGGGAAGGTATGAAGGGGATGTTGGCAGGTCTGATCATGATCAAATTTTCATTTATGATAGTGAGTGAAAATCAGATGCTTGTCCTAGAGGTCTCCATCATCATGAGGAAAGGCAATCAAGTAAATATTTCTTGGGTTTTCATGATGGGCTCATTCCTCTCTTTCAATCTGAATTTTTTTCGCGTCTGGAAGGTGATCATCTCTAGTTTTTCAATGGCCCCTCATGTTGCCTGCATCAAGGGGACCTTTCTCTGCAAAACACAAATAGCCCTTGCTACTAAGGAAGTAGCGACCTACTATCAACACTTTGTCTCTCTTGCGGTGAAAGAGGCCATGCATTGCCTTGAATATGAAGTAAATATCATCATATCCTATCAGGATGACGAGGATGTGGATCGACAAGTGAGAGAGATTGTTCCTGATCTGGGTTGCACTCGAAATCGAGATACAAAGTTTCATAGAATAATTGAGCTCTATTGGCATACTAAGACAATGGTAGCCCAAGCTTTGGTTTTGAAAGAACATGACTATAGGCAGTTTGGGAAATAGTTGGAAGCTATTGAGCGTTAGAACAAACTCTTACTCACTTTGGTCTCCTGGTTGGTTAAGAGAAATGGTGGCTCCCAACAAATAGCATGTGATGGTTTCTCATTATCCGAGCCTCTTCCACCTCATTCGGGCATGGGGAACGTAGTGGGGGCCTCCAAGTCTGTTGCCAAGGTTTTTCATCTCAATGATTGAGATCTGTTTTGCTCTTTCTAATGCAGCTCTTTGTGTTTCCATTAAAGTATGTGCTTCTTATATCTATTATCTTGTCATAGTTGGATTTTTCCCTTAGACTCTTAGGTTTACTTTTTCTTCTCTTAGTGTTAATATGCTACAATTTCATTTTGGATGTTGGCCTGATTTCCCTTAGGTAAAGCCAACAATTATCTTGGTTTTTGAATCCTTTTGATGAATATCTTGAATCCATGGGCATCGTAGATATGATTGAAACTCTATACATTGTGTTAATATTTTAATAGAATCTTCTTGCTTACCAAAAAAAAATGGTGGATGATCAACAATTAAAGTAATAAAAACATCTTACAATACTTCCATGATAAAATAATAATAACATGAATATTTTTTAAAGTTGAATTTCAAGATCACATATCAAAATTATTATGTATTGTTCGACTTCTTCCAATATAAGGGCCTCACCCAATTTTGAAATTCAGCTTCCTTGCTTAGTATGGTCTGTGGGCACCTGCGCTAGGCCCGAGTTTATAGGGGCAGTTCCTCTGACTCGATCATAGGCCTCCTCGGTGACAATTGGCAGGTTTACCAACTCTCCTGGTAAAAAAAAAGTAATAAAAACATCTTTCAATATGTCCATAATAAAATAATATTAACATTAATACAAATAAAAAAATTAATTAATTAAAATTTAATTTAATTTTACAAAAATAACAAAATGAAAAAAGAATCGTAAGTAATAAATGAAATCTTGGAACCAACTAGTCAGGGACATGATCTTGGAACCTCCTAATCATAATTCACATCTCTCAACCACTCGAGTTAACCCACGAGACTTCTCTCTCTCTCTCTCTCTCTCTCTCTCTCTCTCTCTCTCTCTCTCTCTCTCTATATATATATATATATATATATATCCAAGTAAACCCTCTCGGAAAACCCTACGAGTACTTCCTCGTGATCCATGGATGGTAAACATGGTAAACCATCAGCATGGTTCTAACCCGGTGGAGACATCAAGTAAGGCCCAACAAACTCAACAATATGACTCACCGAGGACTTGGCTCCGAAACCACTTGCATGTTCCATATATTGTGTGTGTTGTCCAATTTCAATATGCTTTCTCTCATTTATTTTATAATCACCTTAAATTTTATTCTTTTATTAATTATTACTTATTCTTAATTCAATTTGTTATCATTAATTGATAAATCATATGATGTTAAATATGTACTTCAACTTAAATCTATACATATAACTAAAATATTATATCTCATTATAATTTTACCTCATACCTAAGAGTTAATATCATATCAATACTAATGATGAATAAATTGATTATATAATGAGGAAATAAATTAAATATATAATGAATTAAACTCTACAATGAATTAATTATATAATGTGGAAATACATCTCTTAGAGAGGTTACAAAACGTCGTATAAATATTAATCAAGGTCGTATAGTTCTGACTTGTTTATTAAACGTGATTGTGATATTTAGTTCTCTTTAAATATGAATGGCCATAAATAGATGATAACATACTAACCTCTATAGAAATATAATATCATGTCAATATTGTTAAATATAATATCACAACCATAATTTTGATGAATACGACGAGAGAGTACAATGAATTAAATATGAAAGAAATTTCATGAGAGACACCAATAAAACTTATAAATTATAAATAACAATCAAGGTTGTATAATGATAATCATATTTATTTATTAAGATTTTTTAAATATAATAATGAAATAATGTGTCTAATTTTTAATTAAAAAGTTGAAAGTCAAGTTTAATGATTATTAAATAAATATTAGAATTTTTTTTATTTATCAACATATATTTATCAAAATTAGATTTATTAAGTACTAAAAAATCGAAAAACTATTGAGAGATCGAAAAACAATTGAGATATGAATTTTTGGATACTTAAAAACCTTCATTTAAGATGTATGTGTGTATGTGTGGTATCTTGCACTTTACAATTAATATTGCGAGTTGATAAAAATAATTTAAAATGATATCCAACATAATTATTTCAAATTCTTATCCCAGATGGGGTGATAGAGAAGCAACACGATGAGAGAAACGCCTCTTCGAGAAGCGTCCGAGATAGGATTGTTGACATCCCAGAGTCTCCCCTCTTAGCAGACAACACTTACGAGGTTAATGAAAATGAAGTTTGTTTTGTGTGAGACATCATTCCTAATATTAGTAGGTACTCGACCATCTGCTCCTTGGTACGATGGCATTGATAAACACTCAAGTGACATTACTCCCCATTAATTAGCTCTGATGGATAATCATAGCATGAGGCAACATTACACAAAAGACTGAGTCATTCGTCCTGCAGGTATTATGGTTTGAAGTTGGAATGTGGTCGTTATTTTCATGCATAGTTTAAATGCAGAGGGTGATAATCTTCCAGGCAGCTCAGGGTTGAATAATTGTGTGGCCTCTCAGCAGAAGTGGGATCCTCTTGTGTGAATTTCTCATGTGCACATCATTCATCCTACAACGATGCTGCCAACTCATGAATATTCAAGGGGATATCGTCGGGGGTGCAGAGGCCCTCCTAACTCCTCAACCTATATTAACATAAGCCTTGAGCCCACCAGTCCAAGAGTGTTGCACTCAACTCAAGAGGAAGCCAATGAATTTCAGAAACATCCCCCACCCGAGGCACATGCATTCAAAATGCGCTCGCTTCCGTGGAAGCCGAGGTCTATCAAGAGCACGCCACAATGCATGATTGGGAAGTATATGCAAAGATTGGCAACTGGGATCCTGACATGGGCAGCTCACATGCAAGGGATACCATATTTTTGAAAACAATCGATCTATATTGGCATATTAAAACATTCACAGGAAAGATTATATTGGATAGTGAAGAGGGAAAGCAAGGAATTATGGAGAAACTAGCTGAGGTTTGTCAACAAATCTACGATATTTGAGCTCGCATGGAAATCCAAGACCATTGTGAGGATGACTAGAAAGTAAATTCCCCTAGGCCTCAAGACCGGACTTTCCATGAGAAGGCAGGTGGCCTCTCTCCTAACTAGTCCTCGGAATGATATATTTTTTGAACTTTTTAGGCTACTTTTACTTTACTATGTGGAATCAATGTACTATGATAGCTAGATATTCATAATGCTTTTCTAGATGCATAATTTTGGTTTTATTTCAGAACTTAGCACAAACTATATGGACAAACAATTTTCTACATTGATGTTGGCTTGGTTTCCCTAGTGGTAGGTCAATAGTCCAGTGGTTGTTGTACATCTTTCTCTACTTTTCTAAATAGAATTGCTAATTTGGTTTGCTGACAAAAAGAAATTACTTCAAATTCCTCTTCCTCTAACAATTGATATAAATTGATATAGTTTTTATAGTGTTAAGTGATATGATTTAGTTTTTGTAGTGTTAGGTCATATGATTTAGTTTTTATAATGTTATTTTTATGTATATACACATTTTTGAATGATAATTGCTTAGTTTACATTAGATTTATTATTATTATTATAATATTTTAAATTTTGTAAAATATTTTATGTTGGGTTGACAAATACTAACATGAGTGTTACGATCATATGGAATGAGCATTACAGTGTCTTCAATAGTGGGTTGTAGAATGCACCCTTTTCCTCTTGGTGCAATGTAAATCTTTTTTTTTGGGGGGGAAGGGGAGTTGTAGCATCATATTTCAAAGCAACATACATTTTGAAGACATAAGGACAAACAACATTTACACAAAAACACCAAAGTACTTATGATATAGCTTGAACTCTAAAGAACACTGAAGTGCATACAATTTTGTTTGAAATCATATAAAGAGGATTATGAAATTCCATAGTTAAAACTAAGTCAAGCTTCCACATGTTAAGCCCCAAAAAACATAACTTCCTAGAACAAAAAACGAATCAAGAATACTTCCCTACAACCCATGCAAGGGTTAGCAACACATACATGAAACCCATAACACATTTGGAAAAAATGAGTGTTTTCCAACGGTCAAGCACCTCAAATCTATCCATTTCCCAAAACAAACAGATTCAAACCTTGAAAAAACATAGCCTCAAACCAACCAAAGGATACAATCACAGATGCCATGGAGGCTAAGCCATCACAAGGAAACAAAGGATTGTAGAAGTTGATTTGACACACCTCCTTCATTAGAAATATTGCCGAGAGTGGAAGCTCAAGTGGAAACCATGAGTCCAAGGATGGAATCTCAAACAAAAGCGAAAGTGGGGACCCTGAGAACTTTGATATGTAGAAGACCACATAAACAAAGATGAAGGTTGGAACTTTGAGTCAAGTCCTCCATACGAAGTCACAACTTGTTGCCATAAGATATGGAAAAGGGTCGTAGGAACCATGCCATCATGCTGCCTTTAGTAGAAGCTCAAGACAAAATTGTTATACAGTTATTGGCCACCTGATTACCTGATGGATATTCTCTAGAGGTTAGCAAGCTAAAACACTGAGTTATGTCACTTTTCCCTTGAGTATACACTATCCTTTTGTCTAGTCGTGAGTTGTACTTTTACAGATCATGACCCAAATTGATGGTCATGCCTTGCTGTCATGCAAATCGTGATCGGTCGCATCCTGCAGGAATGCAAGGTGCGGCCGTGTATGTTACTCTCAAATTAGGAATGGTTACAACGAGATGGGATCAAGTTCAGATTTCTAGTAATTCGACCTCGAGAAGCTTGTTATTTTGAGTGTCTAAGAGTTATCCATCATGCCATCTCTTTCATCCTATATATTGAGGGTCTCTCAAGGGAAAAGGGAAGGAAACGAAAGAGTAAACTTATAATGTCAGATTGATTATGGAGCTTGGGAAAGGAAATTGGGAGAAGCTTCATCAAGCTATTTGTTCGTAAGTTGTAAGTTTTTTGCTTTATTAATAAAAGATGCACATGATTTTCCCCTTATGGTGATTATAATATTTATATAGAGTTAATATTTTCATGTCTTTATGTCATATTATTAGATCCATCAATGATTAGTACATGTTACATTTGATATCATGAGAGGTGTTTGTTGGTGTTCTTATGTGTGCAAACTCGTGTTCGTGAAAGTGAAGGATATCTTAAAATGAGTAAATGACCAAGGAGTGTGCAAGGACAACCATCGAAGTATTAGGTATGCTTCTCATCCTCTTATCTCATAGATCTTCTCACATATGATTCAGATCTAGGAAAATCTATAGTTTCCATATCTATTCTATCTTAGGTCTAGGAAGAGCCAAAGGGAGGTAACTCCTGCAGGGTATATATATCCTACAATGGATTGGCAACTCCACGGGGGAAGTCATTAATATTTATTTAGTTTTCTTCCTCAATTTTTAAATTCATATTCTCAACATCCTTGCCTGTTTTAAGCCCTGATTTTTGTTTCCAATCTACCCATAAGTCTTTTTCGAGTTTGTTTGAAAGTGTTTAGTCCCAGATTTGATAGATCTACCTTAAATCTATAAGTTTTCACACTTGTAGGTTCATGGTCGTGGGTTTCCCGCGCAGAAAGAGCGACCACACCCCTTTTTATCGCATGTTGCTCCACTACATCACGTGACCACCCAAAAATCACACTGAGCAGTGCGACCAGTGCTAGGGGTCGCGAGTCTCTCCACATACAAAGTGTGACCAGTTGCTCTGTCTTAAGTGGCAAGGTGCGACCAACCACTAAAAAGTTGTGTTTTGGAGGGACATCCTTCAAATCCATCCTAGATATTCTTTTTGTGTTTTCTTACAGTCTCATAGGTCTTTCTCATTTTTGTTTCAACAATCATTGCTGCAACCTTTTTCAAGTCATTTGATTTGATTTTATTTTAGTGTTGAAAGCTTGAGTTTTATGTGTTGAAGACATCCTTGTGATTGAATCTTTTATTCCTTGGGTGCTTGTTTTCTTCATCTTCTTTAGCTTTTGATTTCTTTACAAGTGTCATTGAATCCTTTCATTTTGATTGAAATCGAGAGCAAAATAAGAGTCTCTTTTGAGTTTTCATGCAATTTGGAAATAAGAAAACAAAAAGATTTTGATCTTACTTTCATAGGTGGAGTGTTTTTGGTACATATTTTAGAGCTTGTCTTTGTTTTGGGATTTCAGGGACATTAATTTGATAGTTTGGAATTTCAAATTTTCTCCATTTAATAAAGGAAAAGTGAAAGTTGTATACTTTTGGGTATTTATTTACATTAAGAAGAATAATATCTCTTCTCCTCCCCTCGGGTAGAATTAATTGAAAGAGAAATATTTGCATCTCATTCTTCTGCATGGTTTTGGATTCAAGTCATCACATCATCAGTTTCATCTTTGTGCACCTTTCTGAGTAAGGAACAACCATTAAAATTAATCAATGTGCTTAATAAAATTAATTAGACATATTTTATTTTATAGCACACCAACAATAATATAAGGATATGGCCTTTGGATTAGGGTGATGTGAGTAAACTATCCAAGGCTATTAAATAAGACTGTAGAAAATTAGAGAGAGTAAAAATCCTTTCGTAGCAATTAACATTAGTCGGGAAAGATCCTCTCACACAGGAATCAAACATGAGGTCAAGCGAAGTGCTCGATTGACATTTCTCCTCCTTCGTTCATCTAGTGGGACTATTGCAATTTTGGGGCTTTGAAGAGTGGAAAGTCCTCAGGGTGACACCACTTCTTCTTAGTTTTTGGGTCACAAATTTATGTCCAACGTTCCCATGCCCATTTGCTAGTCTTGACTGTCGACTGTACCCCCCAGGACCATTCATTGTGAATTGGTAGACATAATAACTTCTCCTAGGATCCACATAGGTGACTGCAAGGGGGATTCCTTGTGGTACCTACGGCAAATGTTCAATCTCAGCTTCAAAAAACCGAGAAGGTAGTTGCTTGCGGTCTCTTACTTGCACCTTGGGGAACTGTTGTGTGAGGATTATCGTAATTGTTGCTAACATATCTTCGTTGACGACTTGATATCCAGTCTTTAGAAGATCCTTTCACTTACTGTTTGTGTGGTTGATTACCATTAGATTTATTAGGGGTGTGTTCTTTCGACATTCATATTTGGCCTTATGGATCATTATTTCTATTATACTTTCACCATGGTCAACCAAGGTCTTCGAAGATCTCGTAGAATGCAAGGGTTGGATCCTAAAGAACATGATCTTCCACACAACCTTTCTAATAAAGAAACTACTAACAAAGAGGTTGCTTCTAAAATTGGGAACGCAACTCCCCCGAGTGACCATCCTGAAGGGGTGGTCAAAATCATCGAGGAAGGCTATGTCCCTCCTGCAAATCCCCCTTTTACTAGTCCTTATAACCCACTACTTTTTGAGCTTCCTTCAACAAGTTTTATTGATTCTTTTTCTTCTTACAGATTACCACCTGATATGTACAATATGCGATCTTCTAGCATGGATGCAACACAAACTAACTATATAGATGGAATAGTGATACCCCCACTTGATCCTGAGATAGATTCCTTGGCGCACATCACCACTACTGACACTTATCCTTTGTGGGGAATATCATTGACCCATGTTACCTCGTCACAACAACCTTTGAACACAACTTTTGTTCCCACCTCTGTAGCTGCACATATGTATACACCAAGCACTTTACTTGGATGTTCTATACCTTTTAACTCTAGTTAGGTGGCCAACAATGTTGTTGCCTCGAGCCCTACAAAAAATTAGATTGTTTTTTCCCTCTTGCAGTCAAGTAGGTAACCCAATGATAGTCACACAAACTATTCATCCTACATAAATTGTTCAGATGGCAAGTTCTTCTATACCTCCCACTAGGGGGGGAATTCCAATTGGGGGGAAACCCTCAGTTGTAAGGCCCTCTTCAACATGAAGACAACAACCAACATGGGGGAAACAACAGGCTAGGGGGAAAGCCTCAGTTGTGGGGCCATATCTAGCATGGGGGAAACAACCAACTTGGGGGTAGAAACCAGTTTATTGGCAATCCCTTACTGAAAACCAACTAGGGAAATCCCTTACCGGAAACCATCTAGGGAAATCCCTTACTGGAAGCCAACTTCAAGCCTAGGGGTAGACCATTTCAGTAGGCCCTATAGTCCTTTATACTGGACTACCATATTTGATATTTTCCAACACTCCATGGGGACAACCTAATCTGACGAGTATCCCTCTGCAAAGAGTTTTTCCCACTCAAACAATGAACCCTATGTTTCATACTCCCCAACCCTCTCAACCTTAGTATATGGGAGGACCACCAGGTTTTACAATACCATCAAAACCTATATTTGGTTCTATTGGTACCTCGATGTCACATCTATACTACCAATATTCACAACCAAACTGACAACTTCCCTTTTCGGATACATTAGATTTGTCGAATGTGTCATGTTTGACTAACGATCCCATACAACATGCCTCGTTTTGGCCACCTATCCCTGCCAAACTACCCTCCAATATCCCGAAGTTTGACAGGAATCTTGTAGAAGATCCTAATAAGCATGTAATGACCTTCCATATTTGGTGTTCTTCTAATTCCTTGATGGATGATTCTGTTCGATTAAGACTTTTCCAGAGAACTCTCACAGTTTCGACAACAAAATGGCATATCGACCTATCGTGAAACTCCTTTGCCGACTTTAATTCTCTTACTATGGCATTTCTGACTCATTTCCAACTGCCAATCAGGTATGCGACTGGTACTGAGCATCTAACCTTGCTTATAAAATCTACCTCCACTCATATTTATGATCACATTCATGAATGGAGGCGGTGAAAACGGTTGATTAAAGCCACAATTCCAGACCAACTCCTGACAGATTGGTTTACTATGTCACTCTTGCCACCCATTGCTAGAGATGTCGTCATGGGAGGAGTTGTCACCAAGGAGAAAGCAATCAATCATGCTTAATATTTGGACCTGGTATATTCCCAATCTATCACACTTTATGATATGATACCTCATGCTCCTCGATTGTCAAACGATCCGTTGAGACCAGCCCCAGGAACCCATGTTGATGGTATGGTCAGTCTTGTCTCTTCCACTACAGTTGGCTAGTTGACTAGGAAACTTAGTCAATCGACTATAGCTAGCAATCCAATCTCTTATGTGCCCACAACCACCAAATTTTTTCCCTCTTATGCACAAACCTCTGAGGTGAATGTGGTTCAATCCACTTCATCTCAACAACCTGGAGGCAAGAAGAAAAACAAGGGTAAATAAAAAATATATTTTAACCAACAGGATAGTACATAAACTGAAGACCCCAATGTTGGGGGAAAAACAAAAGAAAGAAAAAATATCCTTGCATGGTATGTAAGGAGGACCACTTCACCAAATATTTCCCTTGCCTTGCCAAGGTTCATCAATACATCGAACGAGGGGGATCTCCTTCCCAACCAACAATATTAACCAATCCTCCCCCCCCCAACAACAACAAATGGTATCATAAGCTCCTGCACCCCCACTCAGGGGAAACACAGGGTCTAAGGATCCTTCATTGACTACACCACCCAATGGCCCTCTCACTTTAGAGAAACTAGATTTTGAACCTACAATCCACCCTCCAAAAGGGTTACTTCGACAGACTATCCATACTCTGAATTCCTGAGCAACTCAACACTATAATGTAGTGGAAGATCTATCTCAGGCACCATGTTCCATGTCATCACTAGAAGTATTGCAGAGTTGTCCTTCACAACACAAAACCTTTCTATCAACCATGGGGAGAATCGACCCTTCAGAGTCAAACACTATTTCCTTTGACACAGAACAAAGTGAGCCGCGTCTCTCACAACAACTAGTAATGCAAATCATAATTGGTTGTCTTAATAAGAATATCTTTCATACGGTGATCGATGAAGGAGAGACCACTTGCATTATGTCTTTATCATGTTGAAAAGCCCTTGTTTCTCCACAACTCACCACATATCAAACCATCATAAAATATTTTGATGGACATTTTTTCAAACCCCACAAAATTCTCATCTTCTTATCCATTGAGCTCGGGGGCAAGAATTTCTCTGTAGAATTTGAAGTGGTGGATACCACACTCGACTATAATATACTCTTGGATCGCACTTGGTTCTACGCAATGAATGTTGTTCCATCCACTATCTTTCACGTCATATGTTTTCCCCATCAAGGAAAGATAGTTACCATCGACCAACTTGATTATTTCACACTCGACTTGCGAGCTAATCCTAACACCGACGTGCCATTTATAGGCGATTCTTATGGGGGGTATGAAAGTGTCGGTACAGGTATGTTCAAAGATTCATCTATGATGGGGATATTCCCCCTTCCTGCAACTGATACCACCCATATCGCTCTTATCAACATGATTTTCTCATCTACCAGTGGATCCATCAGGTTATTTGATCCTTGGGTGTTACCTATTAGGCTCCCAACAACTCCCCATAATTGTTTTACAAAATTTAAGAGTCCCCATTCAAATCCTGGAAAAATCATCTTTCTCATTGTGTTTTGATTTTGACTTGCTTGGTTTGAAGAAGTTGATTTGTTGATTTCCTTTCTCTAACTTTTGGTGTGGTTTGTTTTGATCGACTCTTTGTATTATTTGAATCTTTTGGTTCTCTGGATATTCAACGTGGTTCACATACTCATATGAACTTCTTAGAATTCATTCTACAACTTGAATTGCATAAGGATTATTATGATCTTTCGCCAGTTTTGTCTTTGTTTATCTTCAAAGCATTAATATGTTTTGACATTGTTAAATAATTCACGAAAAGGTTTAATTTTTAAAGTTTTAATGAACAAAGAGAAACTAGAAATTGAAAATTTCTTAAGGAATGGACATGAACATTATCCCAGCATTAAATGCTTTAAATCATGATATCCAGTAATTAATTAAGTTTTCTATCTGTACTTTAATTGGTGTGAAAATATTTTGTATAGTTTTGATATTTATTTATTTTATTTTATTTATTTAGTTATGTAACTCTAAATTATACTCTGTTTTGATTTGTTTGTTTTCAGTTATTTATATTTTGATATGGAGATGGATTTCTACAATATTTATACCACCAAATTTATGCAAATGATTCAAGAAACTTCCAAACAATTATCAACAGACTGGATGAATTTGGGTGAAATATGAACTGACCAACAAATTTCAAACGTCATTTTTTAGCACACTGAGAAGAATCTGGAAAAATAGTTGAAAACCCTTCTACAAAACGGGTCGTTTTACCTTCCGTTTGGGAGGTTTTCTTAGAAAGAGAACCATTTGAGAGAAAGTCTTTCTGTTTGAAACGAAATTTTCCAAGATTGGAATTCGCGTCAATATTCACAAGGCTAATTTCAAACTTAGTTTCTGAAAAAAACGAGAAGAATCTCGTAAAATGATTTAAAACCCATCTGCAAAACAAACCGTTTTACCTCTCTCACGGGCCATTTTGCAAAAAAATGAACATTTGTGAAGATATCATTGATTTTATAAATGGGTTTTTCCCAGAATTCGTATTTGGCCGTTTTGATTTTGTACTTGATTCATGATGACGGATCTTCTTTTTTGGTTGATGGAGGATTCAACCTTTGTCGGGAAAAAATTATAAAAGCTCTGGTATTGTTCTTGCAAGAAGATTTCAATCTCTTGAAAAGAGTGGAAACTTTGCACTATTGTAAAATCAATTCTTGAAAGAGCTTGGAATCTACAACATTGGAGATATTCGAAGCCAATAATAAATCCAATTTTCATACATTATTGTAAGAATTTGAAGGTTCATTGTTGTGTTTATATATTAATTCAATTTTGATTTAATATTTTATATTAGCACTATTGTTAATTTCATATATTTTATGCTTATTTAAAACTTTGTAAATCTATTTTTGCAGGGCTGGGAAAATTTAAATCAAGATTGGATATTGGATTCGAGTGGACTTGCTTGTAGTTGTTGATAATTGTTTATTAGTTTAATTACATTCATGTCTTTGCTATAATTACTATTACATTCGATAATTGATTATTTACTGCAGTAGTACTATTAATATCGAATTCATTCATTAATAACTGAATTTAAGTATATGTATGAGAGGTCTTGGTAATTGTTTATTAAGATTATCATTTTTGCATATATGTTGTAACTGCTACAAATTATATGAATTGTTTCTATGATTTGTTAGATTGTCTTAACCTTAGATTCAATTCTAGTCCATTTACCTTTTCTCTCAATTAAGAGTGAGACTTTTCCTTCTCTTAATTAAGATAGTTTAGATTTATTTTTGTTGTCTGCATGATAAAATAGATTGCATTTTCATTTAGGAATTCAAGATGGAAAGTCTCATTTAGGGGATAAATTTATAAGAGGTTACCGAACCCTCATATCGGTCAGAATCACTACACCAAATAGATAAGGGTCTAATCGAGGCCCTAACCGGGTGATCTCCATATGATGTTGATCATGGTCAATTTTGGCCATCAACAATACCTCATCCTGAGGATGTTGACTCATATGGAGAGTCCATCCCACTCATCATAGTTGAGGTTGTCAATCCGACAATCCTATCAACCTCCATTAATATTGGTCAACAACTCCATCCTCATGTGGAGCGTGATCAACCTTCTCTTCCTGCACGGGTTGTTGACTCTCTCAGTTCACATGTTTTCCTAGATACTAAGTTTCCTTCAGAAGAGACCATCCTAGAAGTCATGGCTTCCATTGATAAGCCCAGAGAGGATGAGAATCATCTCACCTTCCTTCTCCCTGAATTGGAAGTGATCCTTCTCCCTAAATTGGAACTGATGAGAGTTAACACGACGAGTCTTAATTCGAAACTGGGGGCATTGGCTGGGACATCCAATAGACCTCCCAGTCTTGAGCCTTTTCCACCTCGGTTATGTTTTTTAGATCTTGCCAACGAATTCTCGGCTACCCCTTCCATCGAAGATTCATGTTTCGTACTTCCTTCATATCTTGATGGATCCCATCAAGGATCTTTTACAGCGCACGAAACCACTCACGTTGAATATCTTCATATGCAAAAGTCTAAAGTCTAATTGAATATCTTCATATGCAAAACTCAGAGCACATAGAGATAAAGTCTAATTACCGATGTTACATAGAGATAAACTCAGAGCACATAGAGATAAAGTCTTAGTGGATGCTACAAAAATTTATAAGAAGAGAGATACCCTGCATAAAAACCTTCTTCTGATCCAAATCCAAAACCTAGAGGCGGATTCCAAATATCAAAATCTATATGTATTCCAAAAACCCAAGCACTCTAGAACATAGCCACTGAATTCCTCCAAATGTTGTAACCTATAGATCAAATGAGATAGCCTAAAATCAAAGAAGGTTCTTACCATTTGGGATCAAATATGGTTGAGATCACTCTAGGAACTACTACAAATTCCATTCCAAGTCTGTGTCATTGTCCCACCTTTCCAATGAGAAACCAGAAACAAGACTTCAATAGATCAAATGGTGTTTAATTCCCACATGCAGATGAGATGGG
>ML806986.1:110304-124592 GCA_009831015.1 Picea engelmannii | reverse complement strand
CCCTCCATCCCCTCACTTAATGAATGAAAGGAGGTTTCAACCACCCGCTCTTGTCATCATTTACTCCAGGCGAGAAACAGTATGGAGATCGGATCCGATGGCGCTTGGAGACCGCGACGATCCTCTCTGTAACTGAACTCGGCTCTTCGGCCTTCTTTACGCAGCTTCTCTCTTTTTCCCAAGTGACCACGGATTGTGACCACGTGCCTATTCCCATGGCGCTTTTCGGCGTTCGCGAATATGAAGGGGTTGATCCTTGCTGATCGAAATCGCGATGAGCGATATGCCGAGATGGCTCAATCTGGTGCCACGCGTCCCTCCAGATTTGACGGTTCTTACTTCTCCCGACGATACCGTGGGCTCGGGTCCGAGATTCTCCCGGCACCTCGCGCATCGGAAAGTAACAGAGATTCTTTTTGCGCGTTGGAGTTGCGATGGGCGAGGCGCCGAGATGACTCTACTTGCTGCCAGGTGTTCCCTCTGGACGGACGACTAAAAACACTTCGGTGATACTGTATAGCTCTTTTTACTGTCGGTGCCCTCCACACGTAACCGTCAGCTAAGGCTTAAGTGTTGGCGCCTCTCACAACTCGCGACCTCGCGAGTTGGAGTGTCGAACCTTGGCACTCTCCCTCCGCGAAATCTCAAGAGGCAATGGCTCTTTTCCTTTCCACAATCTTCGCGACTCGCGATCTCGCGCAACCAAAGGATATGGTCCGCCCTCCGAACTCACGAACCCCGAGTTCAAGAAATGAACCCACGCATCAACGGATCGCAATCAACGACCCTCGTTACTTCGCGAGTTCTCCACAGAGACTTCTGACCGTTCACCTCTTTGAAAACTTCTGTGCTATACTTGGCGTGACTCGGCTGAGTGCAATTACCCACCGACCGTTGATCCGCTTCGCAAACTAGACCTTGGATGCTGCCGACGACACTTTGCCCGCTCACTTGACCTGCTACTTGGAAAAACAGGGATTCTCCCGTGCTGCGCTTGAGCATTTCGTGCAACTTGCAGACCCGAATGCTCTCGATCCCATGACAAGAATTATCGCTAACATAATGAAGGATGCAAGCTGGGTAGAGAGGTCATGTTTGATGGTTTCCATTTTGGTGTCAATGGAGGAATGCATGTTTTTATTGATGGTGGAAACATTGGCACTGAGTTGTCTCACTTCTTGCTGGGTCTCTGTGAAATGAGAGTACAAGGAATTGAAGCGAGCTTCCAAGTCTTGGCTACGGGTGTGGACCATGATGAAGAGAGAAAACAAAAAGGGACGGGTGGGACCACACAGAAAATGGGTTATGGGTAAATTGTATCATGACGATCATGGCGATGATCCCAAATAAGGGTGTTGGAAGGGGGTCGAGTCCACGAGATAAAAAAATGTTGAGAAATGATAGGTATGACTGGGATAAGAGCGAAGAGAGGAATCCAATGGGATAGGTCTCAAATAATGGTGCCAACAGGATCCAGACTTTGTTTTTGTCTTTTTTACTCCTGTGAAGTTATACTCTGATCTGAAGAATACTACAGTGACGAAATGCCCAAATTCTTAATAGAAAGAAATGTGTAGTAATTTCACAACCCGAATGTCAGAGGCACAGTTGCGCGACAATAGATCTTTTATGTTATGTTTTTGTTTTTGTCTCAAGCGTTAGGGTATTCAAAGGTTCTACAGACAAGGTTTTGCCCTGTGCTATAGCTCTCTTATATACGTGTGGGGTCCAATAGTAGTACTCGACCCAATATCTCATGGCACCAACTAAGGAGGCTAGACCGTGCCCTTAGTCGTACTACCCGACTACCCAGGTACTAGAGGGTATCTTCTTGAGTGTTGTTCTTGGTGGCACTATAGCAGTGAGGTGGTTGATTGGTTTATCTATGGAGGGCTTCATGAGATCTTGGTCGATCCATATACAAGTTCTTTCTGATGCACTACCACTCGAAGGGGTACCAACAGAGGTTACAAGGGTGGCCAATAGATGTGCTACCACTTGTATTTCCTACATGTATGGCTACCCGACCACGTGTTTATGTGTGTAACGACAGATCTATGTATCTTTAAGACGTCGGAATACGTCTCTACCCTAAAAAAAAAAACTAACCCATAATTTTCTTCCGAGGAAGGTGCTTTGATACCACTTGTAATATTCCAGATATAAAATAGTATGAAGAACACAAATATTTTAGCTAGAAATGGCAGAGAAGCAATGATATAATCAAAACAATACTAGAATAATATCAGACTAACACCAGAAAGAGCACTTTGATTACTGATAGTAATGTTCACTTGCCTCTTCGAGAGGGAAACCTCCAGCAAAGCAGAGCTCTATTACAATAATATCCAAGGAAAAACTTTCCATATCCTCTACTCCTATTTATACTAAATATGTCTATCCAAAAGAACAATCTAAAGGAAGATCCTTCTAAAAGAGAAAGCTTCTATTAGGTCTTCTTACATTTGACTTATTCTTCATTATTGCTAGGCCTTATTAATATTGGTCTTTATTACATGGAAATATATTATTCTACCTATGTGAGGAGTTAGGGAGATTAGATCCCTAACATCAGATTGGCTCAGTTGGAGCAAAGCATTGCTACATTGACAGATTTGGTGACACAATTTCTTGTAATGAAGGGTAAGGAAGCACACTTAGCAGAGACTAAGCATGAAGAACACAACTCTGGTCCGGAAAGTTCCAAAGGAGAGATGCTTGGAAACTCAAGTAATGACAATAACATTTCTTCATATTCTAGTGTTCCTTTCAAAGTTGAATTGAAGCTAGAAATACCCATGTTTAATGGACAAACTATTCTTGAAGCCTTGGATAGCTGGTTGAAACAATTGGAAGATTACTTTGGTCTATATCAAATCCAAGAAACACAACAGATCTCCTTTGCCCGTTTGAAGATGACCGAACATGCTTTGTTATGGTGGGAGAGTTATGTGGATGCATTGAGGATAGGAAAGAAGCCCATGGTGATGAAATAGGAGGAGTTTAAGGCATTACTCAAGTCACAATTCTATCCCATAGGATACGAAGAGGAACAACTCATGAAGTGGCAATACCTTCATCAAGAACATGGACAAGGAGTGCAAGAGTACACTTATGAGTTCAGGAAGCAAGACATCAGGTTGGTTATCTCTTTGGAAGAGCTCAGGGTGGTGATGAAGTACCTTGGAAGAATTTTTAGCCATATCCGAAGACAATTGAAGCTTCATGGTGTGAAAATCATAGATGAGGCAAGCAAGAAGGCTTTCTACATTGAGTTGGACTCGAGGAAAAGATAGCAGCACATGGGCCAAGAAGAAACCAACAAGAAAAGAGACAAGAAGATAACAACCACAACCAAGAGAAGGAGGGATCCTAATAGGCATTGCAAACATTGCGATGTAGATGGACACACATAAGATAAGTGATGGAAAATTCATCCAAAATTGTGTCCGAAGTGGCTAAAGTCCAAGAGGAAAACAAAGGAATTTGTTGAGACAAAATAAGAAGCAGTAGTAAGCACCTTTGATTTTCATGAAGCCACATTTTGCACCACATTGCAGCAACCAAATGTGAGTGGAGATAAACATGAGTTATTCAAAATCAAATTTCAAGTGAAGAACCAAAAGGTAAATTCCTTGTTTGACAATGGTTCTCAATGTAATCCAGTTTCTGAAACATTAGTTGATGAGCTTGGTCTAGAAACCTATGATCTAGTGCAACCAATTTCACTAGTATGGTTGCAAGGGAAATTGTTATGAGAATCACTCGAAGATGTGAAATCATGTTTGCAATTAGTGTCATCTATGTTGATGAGGTAGAATGTGAAGTTGCACCATTGGACGCATGTGGAGTGATGTTGGGTAGACCCTACTTGTGGGATAAGGATGCTACCTTCTACAGGAGAGAAAATAAGTACCTCCTAGTCAAGGATGGCAAGGCATACCTCAGCAATGGAATGGTGGATATGTGCAGGCAAATAGAGGCCCTATGCTTATGTCTCCTTAATGGTCGATATTTTGAGGACCAAAATCCTTCAAATGGGGATGTGTAATACGAATTGGATCATGGCAAATATTTGTAAATGTTATAAATACACATGTTTTCTTTATTTCATTTTATTCTATCTTTTGGCACAATGGGAAGGTGAAACGAACAGTTGTGATTGTTGGCCATCCAAGAGCATCCCATTAAAAGTAATGAGATAAAAAATGAAGGAGGAAGGAATGGAGATGAAAGGAGAAAGAGGGAAGGAAAACAACAGAAATAGGAGCTCGAAGACGGTACCCTGCTCGAAGTTGAGTGGACAGAGGAATTAATGTGCATGTTCACTCTGAACAAGGGTCTCTTTGAGCCTTGGCCTCTGCAATTTTGTATTGTCGGTGAGTAACAATACACAGAGTCTATGTATAGCTCACCCCATTGTAGTTTTCTCCTCGACATAATAAAATTCTATTTAAATGTTGAATCTATGAGTTATTGCAATCTATGCTTTGGGAATTTGGTTTTGAGTTACGACAATGTATGCATACTCTGTTGAAGTTTTTTTTGTTTTAGCCCGTATCACTTGTCCAAATCATTCTCCCATTTCATGGGAAAATTTAAACTTTTCTGAGCGATTTAAACATACATGGGCGAATTCAAAGACCCATGGGTGTTTTTCTTCATTGTTGAACATCTAAATCTGTCCCTTGTATTTTTTTATTTGCTATGGGGAATCAAAATCACCTCTAGATGTTTTTTTTAAGTTGTTAAGGCTCACCAAATTGACCTACAAACTATTTCCTTTGTTGTTGAAGATCAAATCCACCTCTAGATATTTGTTTTTCAACTATTGGTCGACCCATTCCGACTGGGTTACTCCGAAGTTGATTTTCCTTCCTTTGGTCTACCAGACCATCAAAGAATTCGATCGGGATTGCCTCTAGTAGACCCGACCATCAAAGAATTCAACTGGGCTTTCCTCTGGTCGACCTAACCATCAAATAATTTGACCGGGCTTTCCTCTGATCGACCCGACCATCAAATAATTCGACGGGCCTTTCAATTGGTCAACCCGACCATCAAATAATTTGACTGGGATTTCATTTGGTCAACCTGTCATTAAATAATTTAACCAGGCTTTCATTTGGTGGACCCGACCATCAAATCATTCGACTGGTATTTCATTTGGTCGACCCGACCATCAAAGAATTCAACCAAGGTTCCATTAGGTCGACCTGACCATCGGAGCATTCGACTACTCATCCATAAGGCTGACTCGACTAGTGGGTGGTCGACTGGTTTATTATTTGGTTGACTTGGTTGATGGGCATATTGCAAGGATTGTAACCAGACAAATAATATCAATGCCTCTGGATCCAAAGGTGGAAAGGGAAGAAAAGGGGAGAAATGCACTTACTGCCATAAAAGATTCCATCCAGAATCTGCATGTATGCAGAAACAGATAGATCAAATGGCCCAAATACTTCAATAAAACAACCTTGGAGATTGCATCCCCGAGAGTGCTAAGAAGAAGAAGCCAGAAGATCAAAATCTCAAGAAAGGCAATTCTTGCCATGCTTTGATTGTCATCAACTCCTCTCTCGATGCTTGGATCGTAGATTCAGGTGCATCACACCACATGGTAGCCACAAAAGAAGTATATTCTTCATTGGATGCATGAAAAGGTCCTCATATTCTGATGGGGGACAACTCTCCAATCGAGGTCACCGGAAAATGAATAATTGAACTCACAAATGGAAGCTTCGAGAATGTGCTACACGTTCCCAAACTCTTCGTCAATCTTCTCTCCGTGTATCAAATGAAAAACTTCGGCATCGGAAAGAGAGTCATATTCACACTTGATGCAGTGGATATCTATGACATGCAAACCAATTCCAAGGTTGTTACCGGTGAGGTAAATCATCAATCCAGACTCTACACATTTTCCGAATTTATTGAACGAGATTCTACATTACTGCTTACCCCTGCTGATGAAAGCAGTAGGATATGGAACGAAAGGTTTGGGAATTTAAATTTCAGATATATGCAACATCTTAGTAAGAAGGGGATGGTTAATGGTCTACCTGACATCCACTTCTCCAAAGGAATTTGTGGGTGATGTGTTCTTGGAAAAACACCCTCAAGAGAAATTCGACAAAGGAAAGACTCAGAAGGCTTCATTTCCTTTAGATCTGATCCATAGTGATCTAATGGGCCTTTTTTTTCATCCATCAATCAGTAAAGCAAGGTACGTGCTCATTTTTGTTCATTATCTTTCACGCTTCACATGGATTTTCTTTCTCAGGAAAAAATCAAAGGTCTTTCAAGACCTCAAATATTTCAAAGCCCTTGTTGAGACACAATCAGGAAAGAAAATCAAAGTCCTCTGAACAAATAACAGGGGAGAGTATGTCAACCATGAGATATCGAATCTTTGTCATGAGGCTGGGATTCATTTGCAACACACGGTTCCTTATACTCCGCAGCAAAACGGAGTCGCTGAGTGGAAAAACAGATCTCTAAAAGAGATGGCATATTGCATGCTACATGCAAAGTCACTTCCATGGAGATTATGGGATGAAGTACTTAATTGTGCAACCTACATCCAAAACAGATCTGTCAAGGATAATACCCCCTACGAGGCTTTGAGTGGGCCTCAAACTGGAAGTGACCCACTTCCGTATTTTTGGTTCACGTGCATGGGCCAAGATTCCCTCTAAGAAGAGGAAGGCACTTGATCCATAGAGCATAGTGTATCTTTGTTGGATACCCCAACGATGTGAAGGGATACAGACTCGTTAATCTTTCCTCGGACCAGCTCATCATTGAGTGAAGTGTCCAATTCGAGGAAAGTGTCTCACATGTACCTCAACAGTCGCATGAAGACACTTTTGTTATTCCACCTGCCAGAGATGATGAGCATGCACATGCTGACTCTTCTTCATATGAGAGTTCTGATTCAGAGGATTCAGATGATCCAAATATAGAGTTAGTATAGTCAGATGCAAAGTTAGTGCATGCAAGGGATCTTGTTGGGCATCCAGTTGATACTAGGAGGACTCTATTTGATTTTGAGGAGCCTCCTCTTGCACTCGCTGCCACTAAATCAATGTCACCCAGGCATATTTTCTTGGTTCAGTATTCAGATCCCCGGTCCTATGGTGAGGCTGCTCGAAAATCCCTTTTGGAAATCCGCCATGCAGGAGGAGTACCACTCCCTCCTTGAGAACCAGACTTGGGATCTGGTTCCCCTTCCTTCAGGAAGGAAACTTGTCAGGTGCAGATGGGTCTACAGGACCAAGAGCACAGCGAATGGACAAGTTAGCAGATACAAATCCAGGCTAGTTTCCAAAGGCTTTCAACAGGTGCATGGTATTGACTATGATGAGACCTTCGCTCCAGTAGCGAAGATGGATTCCATACGTTTGGAACTTTCCATTGCAGCATCCAAAGGATGGGAAGTCCATCAGATGGACGTGAAGATTTCATTTCTTCACGGAGATCTCTCTGAGGAGATCTATATGGAGCAGCCCCAAGGATTTATGCATGATTCATCTTTGGTATTGTTATCTCCGATTTTTAGAGATAACTAGGAGATCATGTCTCGAGGCCCACAGATCCTAGACATGGAGTACCGAGAGAAGGATTGACATGAGCATGGCCCTGGAGGGCCCATCCTTTTCTTCTTCCATCATCTTTGTCTTGTCAGCAGCAACAACATCCATCACCATCGGCTTGGTCTTGTATCAAAAGAGGTTCTTTCTCCATGAGGTAATTGGTCCAGGTATCATGGTATGTGTCACTTTTGATCATTAAAACCTTTAAATATATGCATCTAATTCTTTTTATCTCTAACAATTGCTTGGATCTTACATTAGCCCACTTGACCATGCTTGGGGAAATTGAAAGGGTGCCCTAGCAAGCATGTGCCCATAGGTCTTGGTTTTCCACTGGGGGGGTTTCTGAAAAGCCATCATCCGCTCCCATCATAGCACCACTATTTCATCTTATCTCCCACTCATTTATCCCATTCCCCTTGTCCAGGCATTGGGTTGACCTATTTGTAGGATTGCACCTTATCTCATGGGAAGAAGGGGCTAAAGGCCAAGAAGGTAAAAGCAGTTGATAAAAGACAAAAGCCTAAAAATGAAACCTCGAGATGCTTCGCCCAGGGATCCTCGATAAGGCAATAAAAGGCCTCTCAGCAAGAAACAAGAGGGACCCGAAAATAACAAACAAAACCTAGTCAGAGGATAGGGGGTCTCATCACGAGCCAGCCTATTAGGTTCATGGGTACCTAACAATATGACATTGCCACCATCTAGTTACCACACTAGGACAGTGACCTTTGGTTGCATGGCCAAGGGAAAGGAGGTCTCATCACGAGTCAGCCTTCTCATATATGTGAAAGTACTTGTGGGTAACACTGTCAGCTCTGGTCACCATGCCAAGGCAGTGTCCTCAAGTTAGCTCTTGAGTAAAAATAAAAAGAAGAAGAAAAAGCAAATAAAAGAATAAAGCTAAAAAAGAAATAAAGGCAAGAACGGGCTTGGAAAAATATGCATCCATGACAGGTACAACTCGCTTTCTACAAAGGCACCCACAGATAACATTATGCATCCTTGGCTTTCACTTCACCCACATGTCTGGACATCCCCTAGACACATCACCTCACTTACATGGCTTGGATGAAATCCTCCTGGAAACTTTCCTTTTCTTGTGGATACTAGCCTAATAGGACGTCTTGTCTTTTTCTCCAATCTTGTATTGCAGGTTTTTGTAATGTCTTTGAGCTACTGACAGATATATTAGGGGTTTCATGCATATGTTTAATAATATTGATGATAAAATGTGATTGACATTGTTATGATCCCTGTGACTAATGAGCCCATGGAGGGTGTAGCTTTTGATGTGTGGGACCATGCCCGACGGACAGGTACCATTTGGACCGGTACACATGGGGAGATGATCAGTTCGAACCTCCATGGGGCTTAAGAGCCCAACAGATGGATGTTGAGACCCCGTCAGGGGGCAGAGACAGGACGATGGTTGATTAGGGCTTTGCACCGGAAAAGAAGAGGACGTTCCATCAGAGGCACTTTGGCAGAGCCTGGCCTAGGGGGATTGACCCACTTCCAGTGAAACGTTTGCCCTGGATGGTCCAAGACGTCACCTATGGGCTCATGACGTCATCTTGAGCGTGTGGCAGTTTGACAGGGTAGTTGGCACATGTGGCATGATGGAGAGGCCTAAAGAGGGTTAATGTTTTGCTCTTTATTGTTGCATTTTCCCTAAAATGTCTCCCTTAGAAGGGGTGATGTCTCACCTTTTTCTCAATTAGGGTTTTAAAATGAACATTTAATGTAAAAGAGTATTATTTTGGTATTTTGGCCTTGTTGGCCTTTTTATGACCTAAAAGTTAAATTAGGTCATTGATACAGTATATATTGAGGGTTTTCACTCTCATTTTGACATGATTGATCACTCACTCATTAGTGAGGTCTGATTTTAGCGCCCTATTGGGGTTTTTGGATGATTTAAGAGAGGCACACTTGTTGAAGGAAGACTTTTTTTTGGCATTTATGGTGTTTCTCTTGAAGGAAGGTTTTACAACTAGGGTTTGCATGGTTATTTCTTCATGAATTGTAAGTGTTTTTTCTGCAAAACTTCTTATTGAATGGTTGTAGTCTAAATTTCGTGCACATTACTTATAAATTTGTTGAATCAAAACCCTAGGTGACAAGCACATTTAATTGGTCCTTGTCTCATGTCCCCTGATAGAGAAATTTTCAGCCATTGAAGAAGGAAGAGAGAGCCTAGCCCTAGCTACACTCTCATTTCTTCTTCTCCCTTAGTTAGTCGTACCATTCTAGGGTTTGTTGAAAAGGCCTTGTTGTAGCAACACCTTGCCTCTTCAAACCCTCATGCTTTGGTTGTCTTTGTTTTATCTTCAACTAGTCGTTTTGTCAATTTGATCTAAATAAGGAGGAGAGAGCACGAGGCCTTACTTTAGCAACACCGAAGTGAGCCTCTCTCCCCTAGGGTTTCGTCTATGAAGTCGTGCTATCGCAGCACTTCAGAACCCTTCCCTCTAGGATTTAGTCACCCTCCTTCAACTCTTGCGTCCTTCTTATTGACTCCATTAAACCCTAAGGCACTGATCTAATCCTCCAGCATTGAAGTGATTTGATCCTAAACACTCTCAAAATACTTTTTTTGATTTGAAACCCTAGTCCTATTGTTGTCGTCATCATTGGCTATTATCATCATTATGCAGCAACGTTTTTTCTTATAAGCAATTGAATGGTGTTCAAAGCATTTATTGAATGAAGGATTGATTAGATATATTGATTGCTACATCATTTTGGTATTTACTGGTGGAGTGATATTATTTCATTGTTGTATTGACAAACATTGACTTCGTCAATATTTATTTTTATAATTTCTTATATGTTGAATTAGCAAATGATCTTTGATATATGAAGTACTAACCAATATTTGCATGTACAAGTTTCTTGTTTCTTTGTTTCGGACAGGTGCTTTTCTTCTTCTTTGGTTACTTCTTATTATTAGTTGTTTAGCCGGATCTTCTGCTCGGTGGTGACTTGTGAGGGGGGATTTACACTTTTGCCTTATCATCCTTCACCTTCTCAAAGCTCCAGGTCACTAGGGACGTCTCCCTTGGGACTTACCACCCAGAATAGAAAGAACCATCCCATTGAGGTGACATTGGGTGGGATTGGTTCATGTTACGCCAGTTTATCCCTTTATCTTCTGACCTATTACCATAAATAAAAATTGTGCGATAACAGGTATGTCGACTAAAGAAGTCTATTTATGGCCTCAAGCAGGCTCCAAGGGCATGGTATGCCAAGATGGACTCCTACCTATTGTCACATAACTTTGTACGTTGTAAGTCAGACCCGAATGTTTACATGCTCAGGACAGTTGATTCACTTCTACTCCCAGTTCTGTATGTTGATGATTTGTTGATCACTGGTTGCTCGACTTCAACGATTGTTGCAGTTAAGAGGATTCATCATGACAGGTTCTTGATGACGGACATGGTTCCGCTACATTTATTCCTTGGATTCAAGATCAGTCAGGATGCATCAAACATCAAACTGTCTCGGGCCAAGAATGCATGAGATCTCATTAAGAGATTTCACATAACAGACTGCAAGTCTTCCCCAACTCCTTTCCTATCGGGATTCATACTTGAGGATGGCAGGGACACTCCACTGGTTGACAGCACACGTTATAGAAAGCTGGTGGGGAGCTTGTTGTATCTCACACACTCCAGACCAGACCTCTCCTATGCAGTTGGAGCAATCTCTAGGTTCATGCAGGAGCCGAATGAGCTACATTGGAAGGTTGCAAAGCATATCCTTCAATATGTATAGGGCACCATCACCTTTGGGATTCACTATGCAGCTGACTCTACATTGGACCTCATTAGGTTCACTGATTCTGAATGGGTTGGCGATAACATTGATCGCAAGTCCACATCTGGTTACTCACTCAGTCTTGGTTTCGAGCCTCTCTATTGGTCGAGCAAGAAGCAGGATGTTATTGCTCTATCTTCAACCGAGGCAGAGTACAAAGGGGTAGTTAACAAAACCATTCACGCTATTGTTAATGTTTAAGCTATTATTATAGTTCTTTGCAATTCAATAGATAACAACAACATAAGACAAGATCACTGAGAAATACACAATCACAAGAGACACAACATTTATCCTGGGAAACCCTCTATGGGAAGAAAACCTAGCAAAACTTCCTTATTATAGATAGCCAATACAATGCCAAGAGATAACTCAAGCTAATACAGAAGATCCTCTCCCAAAGATGTGCCTCTCTCTCTCTCTCTCTCTCTCTCTCTCTCTCTCTTCTCCAACTGCAATTCTGAAACTTGTCTCTCAATGAGTGAGTGAGTGTGTGTCTAAGTGAGGCGCTAGCGTCCTTATTTATACAAATCTGGCACGTGTGAAGTGTCTCTTCACTGGCAGGGCCGACTTCTCAAACTGGGTGGTTATAACCACCTTTATTATATTTCGAGGCCTCTTGATATATTCTGGGGCCGACTTCTTCTTTTGCCTTTTACAATAACATTATGACCAATCAAAAAAGGGGATTTGGTCCTTTTACAATAGCCGACGTGATCAATCCACAATGGGGATTGATCCAATGAATAATATATCAAATAATAATAATAATACACTTTGCAGTGACATTATTTCAACACTCCCCCTTAACAAGAAGGGTATTCTTCAACAACATCAGGCGAGAGAGAGAGGACAACATCATCAACAACATCAAGTGGTTGAGAGGACAGCATCATCAATGTCATCTTGGAAAACTGACTGGCATATCTATAAATCATCTGAAGTTTTCTTCATCGGCAACATCGTCATTCTCAAAGGAATGCAATCATCATCTGCATCAATATGTATTAGTATAAAATTGATACATCATCATCATCACAACACGAGGTTGGCTCATCATAATACAGGACTAGCTTTACGTCACAGTTGTTAAGATGGAAACTCAGTACTCGTCTTACTTTACGTCACAGAAATCAAGCTGGAAGCAAGATACTAGACTCATCTCAACGTCTTGCTTTACATCACAACACTCAAGCTGGAAGCAAGATACTAGACTGGTTTTACGTCACAGTTGTCAAGCCGGAAGCGCAGTACTAGTCTCATCACATCGTCTTGCTTTACGTCACAACCATCGGGTTGGAAGCAAGATACTAGATTGGATTTACGTCACAGTTGTCAAGCCGGAAGCACAGTACTAGTCTCATCACATCGACTTGTTTTACGTCACAACCATCAGGTTGGAAGCAAGATACTAGACTGGCTTTACGTCACAGCTGTCAAGCCGGAAGCACAGTACTAGTCTCATCTCATCATCTTGCTTTACGTCACAGCACTCAAACTGGAAGCAAGATACTAGACTGGCTTTACGTCACAGCTATCAAGATGGAAGCTCAGTACTAGTCACATCACATTTTCTTGCTTTATATCACAACAATAAAGTTGGAAGCAAGATATTCATCCTGCTTTATGTCACAACAATCAAGCTAGAAGTAAGATACTAGACTGGCTTTACGTCGCAGTTGTCAAGCCGGAAGCACAGTTCTAGTCTCATCACATCATCTTGCTTTATGTCACAGCAATAAGGCTGGAAGCAAGAGATATCTTATCACAACAACTACTCCCCCTTTCGAGGAAGGTCATTTCAGACTATACCAAGCTTATCTCGAAAGTGCTCAAACTTTACACGAGATAGAGGCTTGGTCAACACATCAGCAACCTGTTCATCTGTGCTAATGTACTGGAGCTTTATGGCTCCTCTATGTACCATGTCACGGATGTAATGATATCGGATCTCTATGTGCTTCGACCTGTCTTGGAATACAGGATTCTCTGTTATCTTTATGCAGCTTTGGTTGTCACATAGGATCGTGGTTGCTTCCATCTCTAGGTCAAATACATCGGTCAGCAACTTTCGAAGCCATATAGCTTCGCAGCTAGCAGAACACGCAGCAATGTATTCTACTTCCGCTCTCCTGAGAGCAATTGCTTCCTACTCTGCCACGAGATCATGGTTGATCCCAAACTGAAACAACATCCTGAAGTGCTTTTCCTGTCAGAAACACTTCCTGCCCAATCTGAATCAATGTACCCACTCAATGTGAAATCATGATCTTCATCATAACTGAGACCATAATCTAGTGTACCCTAAGGTACCTCATCACATGTTTTGCAGCCACTAGGTGAACATGTTTGGGTTCTACCAGAAACTGACTGAAGGTGTTCACGACAAAACAAATATCTAATCTGGTGTTCGTCAAGTACATCAGTGATCCAATGATCTGTCTATACAGGGTGGCATCAATCAATTCTGATGAAGTATCGACCATCAACTTTAGCTTCGCTTCCATGGGTGTATTCATGGACTTGCACTCTAACATGTTGAATCTCTTCAGGATTCTGACTGCATACTTCCATTGGTTAATGAAGATCCTCTCTGGACTCTGTCATACCTCAAGACCTAAGAAATAATGCATTAGGCCAAGGTCTTTCATCTCAAATTCTGAGGCGAGTCTCTTCTTACATTCGGTGATGAGCTTTTCTTCTCCAGTTAAGAATAAGTCATCTGTTGAAATAATGTAACTGCGAAGAGCATTCTTATTATTTTGTTATTGGATTAAATCCCCATTGTGGATTAATCATGTCATTATTATTATTTTTATTATTAGATTAATCCCCATTGAGGATTAATCAAGTCGGTAATTG
>ML806986.1:69188-98243 GCA_009831015.1 Picea engelmannii | reverse complement strand
CTCACTACGTAGTTGGTACCCATTAGTGATGGGACCACAACTACTTATGGTTGTTTCTATGGAAAATCTATTTAAAGAGATAGGAGACTATGGAATGTTTTGTCATGTGTTGTGTATTTGGAGCTCTACTCAGTGAAATGTCGCCCCACTTTAAAAAAGAAGTGAGCATTGTTTTATTCTTATCATTATCAATATACAAGGGTATATTTACATATTTCATCTTAGTGTCTCATGTTTATGTTGATGATTGCAACTTCATGAGACATCCTCCATATCGTACTCCTCTGGACTGAGTTGGGATGATCTCTGAGAACGCCTATGTGATAGGTGAGTCGTACTCCTCTGGACTAAGTTGAGATGACTTGTGTTGGTCTCCTTTCGTACTCCTCTGAACTGAGTTGAGATGACTTGAGATGGTCTCATGTCATACTCCTATGGACTTAGTTGAGTTGACTTGATATATCTCTCAAGTTCGTACTCGTATGGATTTAATTGAGTTGACTTGTTGAGAGCGATGTCCCCTATGGTTGAGCACATGTGGACTTGTCCCTAGTGGTAGAGCACTAGAGGATGTGTGCGAGACCCCTTTCTATATTGTCAAAGAATAAGACTATTGTGAAACCCTAATTTGTATTGTGAAGGGTACAAGTCGACCCTACTGTGTAAAGATATTTCATATTGTGTAAAAGATTAATTATATTATTGAGTTGTACAATTCGGCCCTATTGTGCCAATAGACACATCTATTTGATGAGTTAGGTCGTGTATGCATTAGAGAGATACATCCCCGTTGTGGATCATATCTCATTCACTCAACGCTAATCTTGGTGAGCTGAAATTTGGTGCGCACTCTTTTCTATGTGCTATCCTTCTTGGTCATAGAGCACCCTCTAGTGTGCGTTGGGGTTTATGGTGTGAATGTTCTTCTCTTGGAAATATAGTAAAGGGTTGTTGGGTTTTTTCCATTGGTTGAGAAGGATTTTCCCAAGATAACTTCTTGTGTCTTGTGCATGGTTATTCTTCTTGTGATCTTGGTTACTGCAGCTATTGTGTTGTTGCATTGTTTATGGTTCAAGTTCATGCTAAATTGAAAAGAAACTACATGTGCTTGAGAAATTATTAAAAATTCAACATGGTATCAGAGCAGTGTTCCTGAAAGAGCCATTGCACAAGCTACTCCAACACCTTTCCAAGCTAGTCATCACCTTCTTGCTGCAACTGCAAAAACGACCCTTGCCCTTTTCCTTGTCAAGCTAGTTTGTAGCACTTTCCCTTGAGTGTTGGGCCTAATTTCTTCATAGACAAGTACGACTTAGTCCAATGCATCACCTGCGACTTTCAGATTAAAAATTGAAGAAGTTTGGATTTTCAGCCCTAGGGTTTCTAGGGTTTCTGCATATTTCAATTTTTAGGGTTTTTGCAGGTTGTTGGGGAATTCTTACAGCTCACTGGGGTTATTTTGATTCTCCAAGGCTTCTTGTTAGCAGTCATAAGTAGAACGAAACCTAGGGTATCTATCCTAGCCTAGCCATCAGGTTTTCTGAAGCTAGGTTTTCTAGCCTAGCCGTTAAGGTTTGTGAAGAATTTGCAAGCTATGAGGAACATAACTTTGGTGGAAGATAGGCTTGATGGATCAAGTAACTTCAGCTCCTGGAATTCAAGATTATGCATCACTCTAGAAGAGAGTGACCTATTGAGATTGATAGAAGGAACTCTACCAACAACAGCTACCGATGAAGAAAAGGTTGAATGGAAGACAAATGATGTCAAAGCTAGGAAGATAAGCATTTACTCAATAAGAGATCATCTACTACCTTGCATATCTACCTTGAAGAAAACTTATCTAATGTATGATGTGTTTAATAAGATGTTTGAGAGCAACAACACTAACAGAGCTCTTACATTGAAACACTAACTTCAAAATCTCAAGATGAACAAAGATGACACCATTGCTACCTTCTTCATGAAGATTCCAGAGATCAGAGATCGGTTAGGTGCCATTGGAGAAACCATAACAAACAAAGAACTTGTCATGATTACTCCCAATGCTCATCCAAGCCATTGGGAACGATTCATTCAAAGTATTAGTAGAAGAGTAGACTTACCTCAGTTTGATCGTCTATGGGAAGAATGCACTCTGGAGGAAACTAGATTTACAGCCAAAGGCATGCAAGACTCCCATCATAATGACAATCAATCCATTTCTTCTCATGCAAAGAGAGGCAGAAGAAATAGAAGAAGTTTCAGCAAATCATTTAATGACAAGAAAACTTCAGCAACCCCAGGTCAAGAACAAAGAAAAGACATATCAAGGATTCAATGTTTCAGATGTGACAAGTATGAACACATTGTGAGAAATTGTCCTACCAGGAAGAAAGGAAGACAACATGCCTACACTGTCGATGTTGATTCAAAACCACCTCAAAGAGATGAAGAAGTAAAGGATGAGGTGTTCTTCTTCATTTCAGCACTCTCAGGTATTGTTCCTACTGATAGTGATATTTGGTTGATTGATAATGGTGCTTCCAGATGTTAATGTTTAAGCCATTATTATAGTTCTTTGCATTTCAATAGATAAGAGCAACATAAGACAAGATCACTGAGAAATACACAATCACAAGAGACGCAACATTTATCCCGGGAAACCCTCTAGGGGAAGAAAACCCAGCAAAACTTCCTTATTATAGATAGCCAATACAATGCCAAGAAATAACTTAAGCTAATACATAAGATCATCTCCCAAAGATACACCACTCTCTCTCTCTCTTCTCCAACTGCAGTTCTGAAACTTGTCTCTCAATGAGCAAGTGAGGTGTATCTAAGTGAGGCACTAGCCTCCTTATTTATATTAATCTGGCACGTCTGAAGTGTCTCTTCACTGGCAGGGTCGACTTCTTAATCTGGGTAGTTATAACCACCTTTATTTTATTCTGGGGCCTCCTTGATATATTCTAGGGCCGACTTATTCTTTTGCCTATTACAATTATATTATGACCAATCCGCAAAAGGGGATTTGGTCCTTTTAGAATAGTCGGCATTATCAATCCACAATGGGGATTGATCCAATGAATAATATATCAAATAATAATAAGAATACACTTTGCAATTACATTGTTTCAACACTCCCCCTTAACAAGAAGGGTATTCTTCAATAGCATCAGGCGAGAGAGAGAGGACAACATCATCAACAACATCAAGTGGGTGAGAGGACAGGATCATCAATATCATCTTGGAACACTGACTGGCGTATCTATAAATCATCGGAAGTTTTCTTCATCGGCAGCATCATCATTCTTAAAGGAATCCAATCATCATCTGCATCAATATGTATTAGTATAAAACTAATACATCATCATCATCACAGCACGAGGTTGGCTCATCATAATACAGGACTGGCTTTACGTCATAGCTGTCAAGATGGAAGCTCAGTACTCGTCTTGCTTTATGTCACAGCAATCAAGCTAGAAGCAAGATACTAGACTGTCTTTATGTCACAGCTTCTCAAGCTGGAAGCACAGTACTAGTCTCATCTCAACGTCTTGCTTTACGTCACAGCACTTAAGCTGGAAGCAAGATACTAGACTAGATTTACATGACAGGTGTCAAGCCAGAAGCACAACACTAGTCTCATCACATCGTCTTGTTTTACATCACAACCATCAGGTTGGAAGCAAGGTACTAGACTGGCTTTACGTCACAGCTCTCAAGCCGGAAGCACAGTACTAGTCTCATCTCATTGTCTTGCTTTACATCACAGCAATAAAGTTGGAAGCAAGATACTCATCCTGCTTTATGTCACAGCAATCAAGCTAGAAGCAGGATACTAGACTGGCTTTACGTCGCAGTTGTCAAGTCGGAAGCACAATTCTAGTCTCATCACATCGTCTTGCTTTACGTCACAACAATAAAGTTGGAAGCAAGAGATGTCTTGTCACAACAACTACTCCCCCTTTCGAGGAAGGTCCTTTCAGACTATACCAAGCTTATCTTGAAAGTGCTCAAACTTTACACGAGATAGAGGCTTGGTCAACACATCAGCAACCCGTTCATCGTGCTAACGTACTAGAGCTTTAAAGCTCCTCTCTGCACCATGTCACGGATGTAATGATATCGGATCTCTATGTGCTTCGACCTGTCATGGAATAAGGGATTCTCTGTCATCTTTATGCAGCTCTGGTTGTCACATAGGATCATGTTTGCTTCCATCTCTAGGTCAAATAGATCGGTCAACAACTTTCGAAGCCATATAGCTTCGCAGCTGGCAGAACATGCAGCAATGTATTCTACTTCCGTTGTGCTGAGAGCAATGCTGGATTGCTTTCTACTCTGCCATTAGATCATGGTTGATCCCAAACTAAAACAACATCCTGAAGTGATTTTCCTATCAGAAACACTTCATGCCCAATCTGCATTAGTGTATCCACTCAATGTGAAATCATGATCTCCATCATAACTGAGACCACAATCTATTGTACCCTTAAGGTACCTCATCACATGTTTTGCAGCCACTAGGTGAACATGTCTGGGTTCTACCAGAAACGGACTCAAGGTGTTCACGGCAAAACAAATGCCTGGTCTCGTGTTCGTCAGGTACATCAGCGATCCAATAATCTGTCTGTATAGCGTGGCATCAATCAATTCTGACTTTCATTCCAACATGTCGAATCTCTTCAGGATTTCGACTGCATACTTCCCTTGGTTAAGGAAGATCCTCTCTAGACTCTACCATACCTCAAGACCTAAGAAATAATGCATTAGGCCAAGGTCTTTCATTTCAAATTCTGAGGCAAGTCTCTTCTTACATTCAATGATGAGATTTTCTTCTCCAGTTAATAATAAGCCATCCACATATAGCAGTAATATCACTGGCTCATCGTTCATAACCTTGAAGTAGAGGTTAGAATCTGCTTTACTCTTGGTAAATCCCAAGCTCGTCAGGAAACTGTCTATACGGCCATACCAAGCTCTAGGAGCTTGCTTCAATTCGTACAATGCTTTCTTCAATTTGCAAACATGAGACTTCATGTCTTCAACTTCAAATCCTTGAGGTTCCTCTATATACACTTCCTCTTCGATGACACCATTTAGGAAAGTTGTCATTACGTCCATCTGGTGCAACTTCCACTTCATCTTAGTTGCAAGGGCTATGATCGTTCTGATCGAAGTGTATCTAGATACAGGAGCGAATGTCTCTTCATATTCAATGCCTTCTTTTTGAGAAAAGCCCCGAGCGACGAATCTTGCTTTATACTTTTCAATACTTTTGTCAACAGCATGATTTATTTTGAAGATCCATTTGGAGGATACCATGTCTTTACTCTTCGGTCTGGAAACTATTTCCCATACATCATTCTTTATTATGGATTGGTATTCCTCTGTCATGGCATCTGCCCATTCTTTCATCTGAATGGCTTCTTCAAAGCAAGTTGGCTCCTTCTCTAGGAGGTCACACATCAAAGTCGTATCACTGGAGAATGGCTTTGGTCTTTTCACCTGTCTCGTGGTTCCTTGGGGAACACCATACTTCTCTCCATCTTGAATGAGCTCTCTAGCCCAAGCTGGCTTTCTTTTATGGAGGATCATCATTTGAGGTGGTTCTTGAAATTCTACTATATCATGGTCTTCTGGAATTTCCTCATCAAGGGAAACTATGTCTCCCCTCACTGGTTCTGCATCTCTGGGAACCTCCCTCACTGATTCTGCAGTTTTGAGGATTACGGGTTCTTCTTCACGTGCTTCTTCAAGCTGGCATCTTCTCGATTTCTTGAGTGTTGCATCTTCATCAAAAGTCACATCCCTGTTGATCTCAATGTGGCGGTGACCTGGTATGTAAATTCTGAATGCCTTGGATACCTCACAGTATCCCACAAATATTCCCTTCTTTCCTGAAGGTTCCAGCTTGTTTCTCTTCTCTTTCGGAATATGTATAAAAATTGGGCAGCCAAATATTTTGAGATGGCTTACCTCTGGTTTCTTTTCGGTGAACATCTCTTCCGGGGTCTTGAACGCATGTGCACTATGGGATAATCGGTTTTGCACATAAACAGTTGTCATTGTTGCTTCTGCCCATAAGCACATTGGAAGATCTTGATCATGGATCATAGTCTTCACAGCTTCCATTATCGTTATGTTCTTTCGCTCAGCTACACTGTTTTGATGAGGATTATAGGGAATTGTGAGTTCCCTCTTGATCCCAACATCTTTGCAGAAGCTCACGAACTCTTTTAAGGTATATTCTCCTCCATTATCTGACCTCAGTATCTTGATCTTTATTTCGGAAAGGTTCTCTATCAAGGCTTTGAATTCCTTGAACTTGTTGAACACTTCATCTTTAGATTTCAAAAAATACACCCAGGTCTTACGAGAATAATCATCAATAAATGATACATAGTATACATACCCACTAATGGAGGACGATGGCATTGGGCCACATACATCTGAATGAATGAGCTCTAGGACTCCTTCTGCTTTGTTGTCTATCTTCAGAAAAGGGTTCTTGATGTTATTCCCGTGCACACATCCATTGCACATGCCTTCATGGTCATTTTGAATTCTGGTAGACCTGTGACAACTTTGCATATGTATGGTAGTGCCTTGTAATTGATGTGAGATAATCTTCTATGCCAAAGTTCACATGAGTTTTCAATGGTGTGGGTCATGGCAGCCTCTAAGTGACCCTTTAGCTTATACAAGCCAGTTTCTTCTCTTCCAATGATGATTGCTTCTTTCAGGGTTTCTCCTTTATCCCACATGAGGACTTCTCCATCTATAAAGGCAACTCTGAAGCCTTTCTTTTCTAAAGTAGAAATGGAGAGTAGGTTTTTTGTCAAACCAGGTACAAAGAGTACGTCCTTCATCTTTATTGAGTTCCCTGAATTTAACTTGTATCTTCATTCTCCCACTCCCTTGATGGGATATTGGTAATCATCTCCAAGTGTCACTTACTGAGAAAACTTATTTTCTGAAATACAAGAGAAAATGTCCCTCTGACCTGTCGTGTGCTTGGAGGCACCACTATCAATGAGCCACGTGTCCTCTCCAGGTGTTACCGATCCTGAGAGGGCCGATATTAAGACATAGTCTTTGATCTACTCTCCCATCCACTTTGGAGGTGGCTCTTCATCTTCAACTGCATGGGCATGGTGCCTCGTATGTTTCCTCTTGTATTCTTCTCATCTGGTTGGACAGAATTTCGCAATGTGTCCCATCTTGTCACAATGATAGCATTGTACAGATGAGTAATCTCTTTACCTTCATTGTCCTCTCTTCTGAAATCTCTTTGGATGAGATTCTTTATTATTGAATTTGTTTGGCGATTAAGGCTCTTTATGAGTCTCCTTCTGGAAGTAGGGTTTCTTCCTTCCTCTTTTGGTGTGGGTAGTTAGGGCTTGATCATCATCTCTTGCTAGTAGCGATTCACGGTTGGCTACTCTTGTTTCTTCTTGAATGCATTCTTCCCATAGACGATCAAACTTCAGTTTCTCCATTCTGGCACAAATCGTTTGGATGAATGCATCCCAAGGTCTTGTGAGACCATTAAGAGCTGTCATTATGAGCTCGTCTTCATCTATGGTGTCTCCAATTGCTTCTAACTGTTCTTTAAATTCTAAGATTCTAGAGAAATATTCTTGGATTGTTTCTCCTTTTTGCATCCTCGTATTCTTCAGTTGAGTTCTTAGATTCATCTTCTGGTTTATGTCCTTTCCTTCGTACAGTCTGCTTAAGGCATCAAACATTTATTTCGGAGTCTTCTTTGATGACACATAAGGAATCGGGTGGTCTTTGATTGAATTTGCAATGATTCTTTTGGCCCTGATCGTGTCCTTTAGATGCTTGGCTTCTTCTGCAGCATCGTCGGGTTCCAGTACTTCTTCTTTGACGAATCTTGCTAGGTCATTATCTTCAAGGATCAGGTTGATCCTATACTTCCAGGCACGAAAGTTTTCCACGCCTTCCAGTTTGTCATCAAGCTTCGTGCCTGCAAACATCTTTTACCTGGAGCTAGGAAAATGACCTAAAAATGAAAATGCTCAAAATCAAATGTTGAACTTACCAGGAGATGCGCTTGGCTGAGGCGAGTAGCCTGGGGTGCTTGGATCTAAGAAAATCCAACTTTTACCCCTCCAAACTTGATCTGCGGATTTCTGGACTGGTGCTTCTGGTTTTCTGGTACTTCTGGTTCTCTGGTTTTTTGGTACTTCTGGTACTTTGTGAAACTAGGGTTTCACTTTCTAGGAGATCTAGCCACTGAAAAGGTGCACTGAGAGTGCCAAAGTAATCCTTGGGGGAGGGTGCACTTTTCTAGATGGTTTTAGGGTTGAAAAGCTTCACCATCAAAAAGCCCTAATTTGCATGTACGACAACAGTGACGTTTTTCACTCTTGTGAAAGATATTTTCTTCAGCTTGGCTCTGATACCATGTTAATGTTTAATCCATTAATGTTAAGATCCTCTCCCAAAGATGTGCCACTCTCTCTCTCTCTTCTCCAACTGTAGTTCTAAAACTTGTCTCTCAATGAGCAAGTGAGGTGTACTAAGTGAGGCGCTAGCCTCTTTATTTATACTAATCTGGCACGTTTGAAGTGTCTCTTCACTGGTAGGGCCGACTTCTTAATTTGGGTGGTGGTTATAACCACCTTTATTTTATTCTGGGGCCTCTTTGATATATCTTGGGGCCGACTTCTTCTTTTGCCTATTACAATTATATTATGACCAATCCGCAAAAGGGGATTTGGTCCTTTTACAATCGCTGACATGATCAATCCACAATGGGGATTGATCCAATGAATAATTTATCAAATAATAATAAGAATACACTTTGCAGTTACATTATTTCAACACCAAACACATGACCGGATACAGATAACATCTTACAGATCTTGTAGAGAAAGAGTCTCGTCTACATGTTGTACCCTGTGATAGTGCCAAATATATTGTAAAAGGAGTTGGATCTTCTTCCTTCCAACTAGATTCTGACATACCACTTCAATTAAGTGAGGTACTATATGTACCTGGGATGAAAAGGAACCTTGTCTGTGTTTTTGCCTTAGAGGATAAAGGCTACAAGGATATTTTCTTCGAAGGAAAAGTTCTTACATGGAACAAGAACTCATGCATGGATTCTGCCCGAGTGATTGGTGTTCAATATAACAGTTTGTACAGATTGATTGTCCGACCAGTCAAGACCTTGTTACATGATACTATCAGCTAGAGCGAGTTGTGGCATAGGAGACTTGCTCATTTACATTATAGAGCCCTTCCCGTTCTGGGGAAGATGGTAACAAGTCTTCCAGAGATACATATCGAGCATGATGGCATTTGTAGAGGTTGTGCTCTTGGCAAGAATGTCAAGGGGTCCTTTCCGAGAAATGATAGTAGATCCAAGGGGATATTCGACTTGATACATACAGATGTTTTTAGACCCATGACTATTGATTCCTTGAGTGGATACTTGTACTATGTGCTCTTCATCGATGATCACTCTCGAAAGACGTGGATTTACTTCTTGAAGACCAAGGATGGAGTCCTTGCGAGATTTCAAGAGTTTAGAGCTCATGTTGATAACCTGACTGGGAGGAAGATCAAGGTGTTGAGATCAAATAATGGAGGAGTACCCCTCCAAGGATTTCGGTGATTTCTATATTGAGGCAAGGATCAAGAGGGAGTACATTGTTCCTTATAACCCTAAGCAAAATGGGGTTGGAGAGAGGAAGAACAGATCCATTGTTGAAGCAACCAAAGCGATGATACATGATCAGAATCTACCAATGATTATGTGCGCAGAGGCATCCATGGCAATTGTGTACGTTTAAAACAAGAGTCCTCATAAGATTCTGAAGAACGTGACTACTGAATAAGCTTTCACCAGAGTGAAAACTAAGGTTGGACACTTCAGGATATTTGGGTGTCCAGTATACATTCATGTACCCAAGGAAAAGAGGACCAAGCTAGACCCTTTCGGCAGAAAAGGTACATTTGTGGGGTACAATGAATCTTTGAAAGCATACCGAATCGACATCCCTGGTCAAAGACAAATCGAGGTTAGCAGAGATGTCACCTTTGAGGAAGAGATAGCATTTTGAAGATCCAGAGAATCTCATATGGAGATTGACAGCGAGAAGAAAGAAGAGACAATACCTTCTCCCCCTTCAATAGTACAAAGGGAGACAATTGTTGATCTAGTTGATCCTATAGCTCAAGTTGATGTTCCCAGAGACATTCCAGTAGGCCAAAAGAGGCTTGCACGGGCTCGACAAACTCTGCAGGAGGCAGAGGGACATGCAGCTCCTCGTGGTACATTATCAGAGAGCAAGAGACCACAAAGATTTTCGAGCTATGTTTCAGTTATGAGCCACATCATTGATACTGAGCCTTCTTGTCATGGAGAAACAGCAGGTTAACAGGTTTGGCAAGATTCCATGACGGAAGAGTATCAGTCCATCATGAAGAATGATGTGTGGGATATTGTTCCGAGACTGAAAGGAAAGTCTGTAGTGACTTCCAAGTGGATCTATAAGATCAAACATGCAGCTGATGGAAGTGTCGAGAAGTACAAAGCGAGGTTTGTGGCTAGAGGATTCTCTCAGGTGGAGGGAATAGATTATGAGGAGACATTTGCTCTTGTTTCCCGATACACTTCCATTCGTACGATTATTTCCCTTACCGTATCCATGGGTTGGAGACTACATCAGATGGATGTGAAGACAACCTTTCTCAATGGAGAAATTGAGGAAGAAGTTTACATCGAGCAGCCAAATGGATTCATGATACATGAGAAGGAGTCTCATGTATCCAGGATGAAGTAAGCCATGTATGGACTAAAGCGGGTACCTCATGCATGGTATGAGAAGATCGATGGATACTTGATGAGTTTGAGCTTTAGCAAGAGTGTTGTTGATCCCAACCTATACTATAACATTATTGGTGACGAGTGCCTAATTTTGGTCCTATATGTTGATGACTTATTCCTCACCGGTTCATAAAGCCTTATTTTTAAATGCAAGCATGCATTGGCTTCTGAATTCGAGATGAAGGACTTTGGTATGATGCACTACTTCTCGGGACTAGAAGTGTGGCAGAGGACTAATGAGATTCTCCTGAGTCAAGGGAAATACAGAGTTGAGATATTGAAGAAATTTGGGATGACATACTGCAAGCCCATGGCTACACCGATGGTGATGGATCTGAAGAAACTGAGCGAGACTTCTTCCGATTCAGGCAAGATTGATCCACATCTCTACAGACAACTAATTGGATTATTGATGTATCTGCTTAACACCAGACCTGATATATGTTATGCAGTGTGTGTACTCAGTCAGTTTATGAGTCAACCAAGACAGACACAATAGATAGCAGTGAAGCATGTATTGAGATATTTATGAGGTACAGTTGGTTATGGACTGAGATATGCCTCACCTGTAGACATGAGATTGCAGGGATATGCCAATGCAGATTGGGCAGGGAGCGCAGTGGACCAGAAGATCACCTCTGGTTGTTGTTTTACTTTGGGATCTGCCATGGTTTTTGGGTGCAATAGGAAACAGACTTATGTGGCTTTGAGTACTGCAGAAGCAGAGTACATTGTATTATGTGTGGCAGTCCACGAAGCAGTGTGGCTTCGCAAGATCCTTGCAAACTTATTTGGACATGAGATGGATTCCACCGTTATCCATTGCGATAACCAGAGTTGTGTGAAGCTCTCAGAGAATCATGTGTTTCACGATAATCGAAACACATCGAGATCAAATACCATTACATCATAGATATGGTGCAAAGGAAAGCAATACATGTGCAGTACCTTTCTACACACAAGCAAGTTGCAGATGTCTTCACCAAACCACTTGTCAGGACGAAGTTCGAGTACTTACGTGAGAGACTTGGCCTGGTGGAGAATGCCTCCCTACCTGAGAGGGAGTGTTGATGATTGCAACTTCATGAACATCCTCCAGATTGTACTCCTCTAGACTGAGTTGAGATTATTTGTGTTGCTCTCCTGTCGTACTCCTCTAAAATGAGTTGAGATGACTTGAGATGTCTCATGTCATACTCCTATGGACTTAGTTGAGTTGACTTGAGATGGCTCTCCAATTCATAATCCTATGGATTTAGTTGAGTTGGTCTGTTGAGAGTGGCATCCTCTATGGTTGAGCACATGTGGACTTGTCCATAGTGGTAGAGCACTAGAGGATGTGTGCGAGACCCCCTGATATATTGTCAAAGAGTAAGACTATTGTGAAACCCTAATTTGTATTGTGAAGGGTACAAGTCGGCCCTACTGTGTAAAGATAATTAATATTGTGTAAAAGATTAATTATATTATTGAGTTGAACAAGTTAGCCCTATTGTGCCAATAGATACATCTATTTGATGAGTTAGGTCATGTATTTATTAAAGAGATACATCCCCATTGTGGATCATATCTCATTCACTCGATGCTAAGATTGATGAGCTAAAATTTGGTGCGCACTCTGTTCTGTGTGCTATCCTTCTTGGTCATAGAGAACCCTCTTGTGTGCGCTAGGGTTTATGGTGTGAAGGTTCTTCTCTTGGCAATATAGTAAAGGGTTGTTGGGTTTTTTCCCTTGGTTGAGAAGGGTTTCCCAGGATAACTTATGGTGTCTTGTGCATGGCTATTCTTCTTGTGATCTTGGTTACTGCAACTATTGTGTTAATGCATTTTTTATGGTTCAAGTTCATGCTAAATTGAAAAGAAACTACATGTGAGTAAGAAATTATTAAAAATTCAACAGTTTCTAGTTATTCTACAATTATATTCTCTATATAACTAGTTTTGTTTCAATTTTCAAGTGTTAAGGAACAATGCAATGTGGGTGGTAATATTCAACACCTTAGCTATTGGTTCTTATTTCTTTGACTCTTCAACCTATTGTTTCTTTGGGAAATGAAACTCTATAGATTCTTCTTCGGTTTTATGTCATTACTAGGGCTTTCCCTTGGATTCTTCTATAGACTCTTCTTTGATTCAACCTTGGACTCTTCATTTGATGTTTTTATAGGTATTGTAGTGAGTTCCTGACATGTTGAGGCTTCAACAAGTCACAAGTATTTATGACATGGGGGCCCCTTTCCAAATCATGTGAGTTATGAGTTGACTTTTGGGATTGATACTAGAATTACTCTTAATCTTGATCTTAATGTATTGCAAAGCTTAAAACAACTTCACAATTAGAGAAATTTTATTGAAAATTGTGATTTTTTTATTTACTCTACCTTCTTGATTTCCAAAGACCTTGAAATTTTGATATTTCTTTCAAAAATATTATTTTTTGTCACTTTAGCCTTGTTTCCAAACTCAATTTAGATTCTCTCAAAAGCATATTTAATATGAGTCTCAAATTCAAATTGAATTGAGTGTTAAATTTGTTGAGTCACCAAATCACTATCATTTCACATCCTTTTCCTTGGACTTTTAATCTTTTTCCGCTTTCCCATAATTAAATCACTACCCACATTGTAGTGTTCCACGGAATCTAAAGTATGTTAGTATTGTATGAATATACTTAGATAGGTTTATTAGTAAATTATTTCAACCATTTTTCACTCTTGATGCAATAAGAACCACTCCATCCACTAACCCATTGGCAGGAAGATCTAGACTTAGATAGGTTCATTAGTAAATTATTTCAACCATTTTTCACTCTTGATGCAATAATAACCACTCCATCCACTAACCCATTGGCAGGAAGATCGAGACTTAGATAGGTTTATTAGTAAATTATTTCAACCACTTTTCACTCTTGATGCAATAAGAACCACTCCATCGACTAACCCATTCGCAGGAAGATCTACAGGAGAAAGAATGCATCTTAAGGAAGAAAAATAAGCAAAGTTTAGGAGCTAAAAGAGAAGAACAAACATTCACTAAAGGAAAATAAAACCCTTCAAGGTAAGATCTACAAATTACAAGTTTGAATTTTAATAATGGGGTAATGATGTAAATTGCTACAAATTCATTTAGCCACCACAAGTTTTTTAAAGGGAATATTTAAATATCTATGTGATAGTATTAAATATTTTTAGGAGATAGACTCATTAGATCGTTATAAATACACCCACCAATAATTTCATGCACTCACATCACAATTGTAACGTACCCAGACCACTAGTTCGGGCCACATTACTGCAAAATAGCTTTAAATACCAAAATGTAGCATACTCTGTATCAACAAATGAAAATATTCTCTTATACCAATGTCATGTACATAGACCACTAGTTTGGGTTATATTACTGCAGAATAACTTTGGATACCAAATTGTGACGTACCTGTCACCGACAAACCCAAAATGATTTTCTCTTAAACTGATCTGTAATGTACCCATCAACCCAGATACCTCTAAATTTGCCTCCTTGGGAAAATACAAAGTTATGATAACAATTATTAAAATCAAAAAGCATGATAATGGCACATGCAATTATCAAGAAACGTGTTAAACCATAAAAGAAATGATTAAACAACCATGCACAATATTAAGAGCTAGCATGCACATTATAAATACATATCTCAAAGATAATTACACAGTTGAATATAGATTACACAGAAAACACAAAGAGCGCGTATAGTTTCAAATAAACATTCACCAACTTACTATACATGTCGGACATTCCACCCAACTATAGACATTGTTGTTTTAGCTCTCAACAGCGAGTCACCCCCGAGTCAGGTCTATGAATCCACAAGGACGAGTCCTATGCTGACTCTAACACACACAACAATTACCTAACAGATTCTCATAGTTTTCCCAACCACATAGTTTACCATCTATCTTCCCCTTCAACCTACACAACCCAAATAAATGAACCCATTTTTCTACAATGCAGTCCCTCAGGTTGTTCCACTTCCTTTCCAGGGCTCCAGTGCTACTAGTCAAGAAATCTCAATGTTGGAAACTCCAAGGATTCTCAGTTGTGGATAGTTCTTTCACAATTGTCATCAATCACATGCACACAGACATCCATTCCTTTCTAAAATAATCAATAGTTACTTAGAGCCCACAAGTTATGGCTCTTCTCTTCCCGTAATTCATTTCCCATGCCCAGACCAAGAGCAAGAATGAACGAGGAACGAGTCAAACAAAAATGGGTGATCAACCCCCAAACAACCCAAAAGATAGGTTTATATAACTACATGCAATAAAGAACCACATGACCTTCCCCAAGAAGTTCATGTAACCACTTTTCCCCACCAAAACCAATATAGGTGAATAAAATAATAAAAAGACTCAGCCCATTCATCCCCCCTCTCTTGTGGAATCATATCCCTCTATCTCTATCCTTGTTTTTCTTGAACCCAACGATGTATTTTATTATTAATATTCAAAGTATTACATTTCTAGGCACTCCGGCCTTTCAACTTTACAGGCACTCTGACCTTTCATGAACAAACAAAAATACATTATTAATATGGGGACTCAAAACTAGGATATTATATTCCCCTCCACCTTATTTTGTATTTTCTTCAATGCATATACAAAAGAGAAAAATCAAAATTTCAAAAGTCTTTAAAAAGTCACATGTAATCTTCCCACATAGCATCCCCATGCTCCCAAGTAGCATCTTTAAGACCGTAGCAGGTCCACTGAATCTTTACCAATCCTATTTCTCGATTCTGAAGCACTTTGACCTTCCCATCCAATATGCACACTGGTTGGACCTAAAAGTTTCATTTTGGCTCCACCTAAATCAAATTCCAATTAATAATATGGTTAGGATCATGTACATACTTTTTCAGCAAAGAGACATGAACTACATTATGTAGATTCATGGAAGCAGGCAATGCAATCATGTATGCAATTCGCCATATTCTATTCAATATCTCAAATGGACTACAGAATATGACTGCTAGCTTTGTACAGTTCTCCAACTTTAATGAACTCTTCTTGGGCTTCAATTTCAAAAGCACATGTTCTTCCACTTTAAATTCTCTAGCTATCATATTCTTATCTGCATAACTCTTATGTCTGTCTTGTGATTCATTCAATTTCTGTTTAATTTTAATCATTTTCTCTTCCATATCCTTGAGCAATTATGGCTCAAGTACTACTAATATGTCTGATGGGTTGTCCCAACTCACTGGAGTATTGCATTTTCTACCATACAAAGCTTCAAATGGACTCATCTTCAATGAAACTTGATACCCATTATTGTAGGCAAGCTCAACCAAATGTAAATAATATTCCCACTTATATGACTTATCCATCACATACATTCTCAACATGTCTTCAATTATTTGGTTGACTCTCTATGTATGCCCATATGACTGTGGATGGTATGTTGTACTAAAATTCATATTTGTACCAAAGCATTTAAATAATTCTCTCCAAAATTTTGAAGTAAACTTTGTATCTCTACCTGAAAAAATTGTCTTAGTTATTCCATGCAACCTAGCAACTTCCCTCATCTAAATCTCTCCAATAATAGTTATTGTATGAGTCATTTTTACAGGAACAAAATGAGCAGTCTTTGTCAATTTATCCACTACTACCATTATTGAATCATGTTGCCTTGTTGTCCTGAGAAATTTAGTAATAAAATCAATAGTTACTACTTCGCATTTATACTATGGAATTGGCAATGGTTGTAGAAAACTCATTGTTGATGATTGCAACTATGTGAAACATTCTCCAGCTTACAAACCTGTGAGATATGGACCATTGCAGCTGTGTGACTCTTTCTCCAGCTTACAAACCTGAGAAAAATCCCCTAAGAAGGGTACGTGGTTCCTACCTAAGAAAGAGTTGGAACATAGAGATGACTTCCTCCATTCAGAGAGTTGAGAAGAACTCCAAATGATTATCCAATGGGAAAGGTGATTTGTTGAGTTAGACGTGTCAGTGGCTAAGCACAAGGTGAACGTGTGAAATCCCAAAGTGTTGAGTGGATCGTCATGTGAACAGAAATGAAGATGATGTATTAGCCTCCTCTGAGTAGTAGATTTGACAAGAAACTCTAGATGACTCTCATTTGTGAGGCAATGGGAAAGAAGATATGTAGAGTGAACGTGTATGTGGACGAGCACAGGTGAATGTGTGAAGATCTGGTTCTTCTGTGTAATGCAGTGAGCCAAAGATATGGACATCCCTATGGATGTGCCCCTAGTGGATGAGCACTAGTGGGTGTATGAGATCCCTTGCTATATTGTTCAAGAGTCAGACCTACCTGTAACCCTAATTGTAATGTAAAGGGTACAGGTTGAACCCACCTTAATGTGAATAGTAATTAATATAAAAGATAATTAATCTGGTTAATATTAATTATATTATAAGCTAGTGAGGTCGGCCCTGTTGTGCCAATAGACACTTTTGTTGACAGGTTTAGGTTAATATAAGTAAAGGTAAATTCCCCTTTGAGAAAACATACCTTTCATGTGAGTTTGGAAATTTCAGCAAGTACATCTACTTGGGAAAAGGTGTGTACCTCTCTTGGGCGCTAGTCTTCTAGGGTTTGAGCACCCTCTTGTGCACTAGGTCTTGTTGGTGGTGAAGATATTTCTCTTGAAGAATATAGCAAAGGATTTGTCTAGGTTTTCTTCTCTTGTTGAGAAGGGTTTCCCAGGATACTTCTTGTGTTCTTGTGCATGGTGTTTCTTCTTGTGATCTTGGTTGCTGGAACATTATTGTTTATTGTTTATGGAACATTATTGTTTATGAACTTCATGCTTAACCTAGCTTATTGAAAAATTCAACACCCACTAGGTGTCTATGCTTAGCTTTCACTCTCTAACATTCCTTACATCTAGCAATGTAATCAACAACATCCTTCTTCATTCCTGGACAAAAGTATTGGTTTTTTATTGTTGCAATTGTTTTCTGGTAACCAGGATGTCCTACATATGGAACATTACGCATTTCTTTTAATACCAAATTCCTAAGTTTTTCGGAACTAGGAACATACATTATATTTTTATGCATAAGTACCCCATTTTCTTTCATCTTATATTCTTTAAATTTTTATTATACATTTTCATGTTGTAATCTTTCTTTTACATGTAGGTAATGTTGGTCTATAACAACACCGTCTAAAATTCTTCTCTTTAAATATGAACTATGCATACTAACAGTTGTAGCATGCATGAGATGTACTCTTTTGTTGAGTGCATCAGCAACTTTATTTTCTTTTCTTTTGATATGTTTGATGTCAAAGTCATACTCACTTAAAAATTTCAACCATCTTGTTTGTCTGACATTTAAAGTTGGTAGATCAAAAAGATATTTCAAACCACTATGGTATGTCCTTAATTAAAAAAAATTATCCATGAGATAATGTCTCCACATGTTCAATGCATGAACTATGGCAGCAAACTCCAAATCATGGGTGGTATAATTCCTTTCATGTTTCTTAAACTTTCTAGACTCATAACTAATGGAATGTCCATTTTAAGTGAGGACTCCACCAAGTCCTTCTTTGCATGCATCTATGCATACCACAAAATTCTCATTTGGGTCAGCATTCTTCAAAATAGGTGCATTAACTCTTTCAACAAGTTAAATATTTCTAACTCAATTCCCTTCTTTGGTAAAGAAGTGATGGGATGAGCAATTTCAGATAAACATGTTATAAATATCCTATAGTATATGGATAATCCCATAAAAGATCTTACTTTTGAAACATTTCTTAGTGTTGGTCATCCTTTAATGGCTTCAATATTCTCTGGATCTACTATTATACCTTCCTCTGAAATAATGTGCCCCAAATAATGGATCTGCTCTTGGTAAAAAAGAGAACTTTCTTAGCTTGGCATAGAGCTAAAGTTCCCTCGGCACTTGCAATACCAATCTAAAATGATGTTCATGTTCTTATGACATGGAATAAATAAGTATGTCTTCCAAAAACACAATGACAAACATATCAAAATAATTTCTTAATACATCATACATTAAGCACAGAAAGACAATTGGTTCATTGGTTAGTCCAAATGGCACCACTACAAATTCATAATGCCCATACATGGTTCTAAATGGTGTCTCACTGATGTCTTCTCCTTGATTCTCACCTGGTGATATCTCGATCTCAAGTCTATCTTCAAAAATATATTTTCTCCTCTTAGTTAATCAAAGAGGTCATCAATTCTGGGTAGAGGGTATATTTTCTTCATGGTGGATTTATCCAGTTGTCTAAAGTCAATACACAACCTCAATGTTCCATCCTTATTTTTAACAAAGAGTATTGGTGTTCCCCATGGTGAAACACTTGGGAATATGTACCCTTTCTTCAACCATTCGGGAATATGTACCCTTTCTTCAACAATTCTTCCAGCTGCATTTTTAATTCTTTTAAATATAGTGTACTCATTCTGTAAGGAGTTTTTGACACTAGGGAAGCTCCTGATACTAAATCAATAGAGAAATCTATATCCCTCTTCGGTGGTAATCTTGGTATTTTTTGGGATACATCTTCAAACTCTTGCAATACTGAAAAAACTTCAAGACTTGGCCCTATGGTCTTTTTTGGCTCTTCCGCGTGAGTTTTATATAATTGAAATCATATCTGGAAACATCTCTTCAATTGTAAGGAGGAAATCTCCCTGATAGAAATGGGTCTTGGAATTCCTTTCACAGTGCTTTGTTTTCCTTCTTCATCAAGACATGTAAATGTCTTGTTATGGAAATCTAAGACAACGTGATGTTTGTCCAACCAATTCATTACAACTAGGATATCATAAGATCCTAATGGTGTGGTATTCAAATCAACATTAGTACTCACTCCATTCAGATTTAATAGACAATCTTTGATAGTCTCGTTGATCCTTCTTTTGGTTCTAGTGACTAGCAGAACCAAACTTGATTTTTCAAACTTACTCTTCTTCAAATGAAATGTGTCCACCATTTTAAGATCAATGTAACTATGGCTTGCTCATGAATCAATTAAAATAATAACAGGTTGATTAATGACCTTACCTTCCACCTCAATCATATGGGATTAGTGTTTTGCATGTCGATCTTCCAAGGCTGCATATATTCTTGAAATATTTTTTCCCATGTATTCTAATGTAGTATCATCTTGGATGTTGTACAATTTCATCATCTTGTCTTCTCTGTGAGGGAAATCCTTGTACATGTGATCTTCTTTACATCCCCAACATTTGATTGGTGATCTTCCCCTTTTTCCCAAGGAATCTTCCCTCTTTGATTCATTCTTAGTAGGTTGATCTTGTTGATCTGTATTAGGATTGTTTATGTTGAAAGGAGGTTTGAATCCCTTCCTTCTGTAATTAGATTTTTTCTTCTTCTTATCCTTCCAATATTTTTGCAAAAATTCTCTTCCCTTGCCTTGCTCATACAAGTACTTAGCCTTTCTAATGGTCTTTGTCAAAGTTCTAGGTTTATCATATTGAATCTTATATTTTTATAAAGATGGCAATCCACTCAGAAACCTCTGTATCTTCACATTTTCATCTTTGATAAACCCCACATACTTCAACAATCCCAAGAACTTATTTTCATATTCTCCCATGGTCATGCTCCCCAACCTGAATTCAAAGAACTCTTGCATCTTATTATCATAATAATGCTTTGAAAGATACTCTTTCAAAAAAAAAAAAAAATGATTTGCTTCCAAGTAATCCTACTCTCATTAATGTGCTCAAATTGTTTCAATTGATCCCACCACGTAGCAACGTTTCCATGCAAACGGTATCTAGAAATTCTAGCTTCTAGGTTAGATGAGTAGTCATGCAACTGAAAATACTTCATGATTCCAAGCAATCAGGATTCAACATCATCTTCTCTTTCTCCTTCACCATCAAAGGATGGCTACTTAAGCTTCATAATATCTCCTTGCAAATTTTTCAACTCATACCTTTTTCGTTAATATCTAACATGAGAACTTTTGGACTGCTCCTTGAATCTTAAGATGCATAAAACTTCCTAGATGAGTAATGAGGTGAGTGATGTCTATGAGTTCTACTGGCACTTCTTGAATGAGTAGGTCTTATGTAGCTATCCCTTCTTTCATGAAATATGCCTTCATCTTCATGTCTTGAACCTGATCCATTCTTCACTTGTCTCTGCAACTGATTTAGGCTTTGCATCATCTGAGCATTTATTTGATTCTACTCTTCTTATGCTCTCATTATCCTCTCATTTTCAGCTCTATAACTTTGTCCTTTCATTCTGAGACTTCTCATAGTCTCTACCAATCATGTTGGTTCCACTCTACTCCTATGTCCATTAGATTATGTCTCGTCATTACCCACATAATATTTTGTCCTTTGGCATCTCTCTCATGACTATAGGCTCTATGTGCATCTTCCACGACCCTGATATGCAATCTTGCACTTGAATTATTTTTCTTATACCTCTAATTTTGCAAAATGTGCAAGCAACCATTTTTGTTAGAATTACACATTATAATATTTTGTCAATTAATGCTATAGGTCATTTTTATGCTCGATTCATGAAGAATTATGTCATAATTCTCCAAATTATAATAATTTCAGGTTACTATCTTATGCATCATATTTCCAATGACTATTCTTATTCCCAAATATGTTCTTCGAGGTGAAAGTTATGGCTTCTTGAAAAAACCACTTCCACCCCATTTGTGCATTTTCTCTGCTGGTGCAATTTTACTAGAAGGCCAACTTCTGTCAACTGCAGAAGAAAACATATCAAGAACCAAGTAAATTTTTGTATTGGGAATTTATAATACTCATAATAGTGAACACAAAAAACCTTCATATTCTCCATCTGTCAGTCTAGTAAGATTCTACAACAATCTAGAATCTACAATTGTCTTTTTTACAATTTGAATTTTAACAAAACTAGTTATCTCTCAATCTATGCACTTCTAGAAAAACTTCACTAAACCAACGTTGTATTTCTTGATGAGTATATAAAATGTCGAATAAATGATATTTTCTAGTTCTATGATCTGAGATCACTTTTATTCCTCTGAAAATCCAAAATTCCCCAAAAATGGCCTAGAATAGTGGATTTTGGTTTATTTCAGCATTCCCCTTCCAAACCCCTCAAAGTCTATTCAAATCCTTCATGATTTTTTTCCATCTTTGTTTTCTGGACTCTCTCCAAGAATTTCAACTTAACCTGGATCTCTTCCAATGATTTGGATTCCAATCTTTAAAAACCACTATTTTGCAATTTCTAACAAATCCAAGCATGATATCAGCAACACGAAAATAATCGCTTTGATATCAATTTGTGACATATCTAGTATCATCAACACGAAAATATACACTTTGATACCAATCTATCATGTACCCATACCACTAACCTGGGCCACAATACTACGAAATAACTCTAAATACCAAATTGTGACATACCTATGACCAGCAAACCCAAAACTAATTGCTCTAAAACTGATCTGTAATGTACCCATCGACCCATGTACCTCTAAATTTGCCTCCTTGGGGAAATATAAATTATGATACCAATTATTACAATCAAGAAGCATGATAACAGTACATGCAATAATCAAGAAACATGTTAAACCATAAAAGAATGATTAAACAACCATGCACAATATTAAGAGTGAACATGCACGTTATAAACACATATCTTAGAGATAATAAATACACAGCGGAATACAAATTACACAGATAGCACTTATCTTTTCAAATAAACATTCACAAACTCGTTGCAGACGTCGGACATTCCACCCAACCATAGATACTATTGTTTTAGCTCTTAATAGTAGGTCACCCTCGAGCCAAGACTATGAATCCACAAGGACGGATTCTAGGCTAACTCTAACATACACAACAGTTAGCTAATAGGCTCTCATAGTTTTCCCAACAGCACAACAATCCTAGTTTACCGGATCTCTTCCCCTTCATTATGTACAACACAAAGAAATGAATTCATTCCTCTGCAATGCATTCCCTCGGGTTGTTTCACTTCCTTTCCAAGGCTCCAGTGCTACTAGTCGAAAAATCTCAATGTTGGAAACTCCAAGGATTTTTCGTTATGGACAGTTCTTTCACAACTACCATCAATCTCATGCACATAGGCATCTATTCCTTTCTGGAATAATCAATAGTTACTTACAACCCACAAGTTATGGCTCCTCTTCCCATAATTCATTTCTCTTTCCCAGACCAAGAGAAAGAATGAACTAGGAATAAATCACAGTGAATGAGCAATGAAAATGAGTGATTAACCCCCAAACAACCCAAAAGAGGGGTTTATATAATTACATGCAATAAAACACCACATGGTCTTCCCCAAGAAGTTCATTTAACCGCTTTTCCCCACTAAAACCAAGATAGGTGAATAAAATAATAAAAAGACTTAGCCCCTTTAGCCCCTCTCTCTCGTGGAATCATAGCCCCCTTTATCTTTGTCCTTGTCTGTATTGCAACGAGCGATGTATTTTATTATTAATATTCAAAGTATTACATTTTTAGGCACTTCTACCTTTCATGAATAAACAAAAATACGTTATTAATCTGGGGACTCAAAACCAGGGTATTACAACAATTTAGGAAAAAAATGGTCATTTTTTATTTTTGTAGCAAATTGGCTTCAAAAACCTCTCAAAAACATAGTTAGGACAGTCAAGATTTGAAAGGTCAAAATCTTAAAACTTGTTTCTAAGCGAGATATCCCTTGGAATCTATTTTCCGACCCAACTTGAGTCACCTCATTTCGATGTCGGATGCAAAAGTTACGCTCAAATTAGTAATTGTTGGTCAGAAAATCTGCATTGTGATAATCCTATAACACAACTATTCATTAGCATATTTCACGTGTCAAATCATTAGTTTATAAGGGAGATAGGCATTCAATTCTATTTTAAGTCGCAACTTGAATCATTTAATTTGTAGGTCGAGTGAAAATTTTATGCCACATTTAGTAGTTGCGTGTCTTAAAACCAGCACGGTAAAAATATGCCTCCTAGGTCTATTCATCAGCAATCTTGAGATATCAAATCAAGGCATCTTAAAAACCTATTTCTATTAGAGATAGATAAATTAATCTACTTTCATCTCCAAGTGGAATCACATCAATCCGTCCTTTAACGAAAATGTATGCTAAAATACTAATTGTTGTTCTAAGTAAAAATTTGTTGATGTTTGGACAACATCGAGAAGACATTCTCTTAGAATAATAATTAATAATATAATTATTGATTATTAAATATCATATATAATAAGTAAATGATAATAATAAATAGTTATTGATTATTCAAGGGACACATCCTTTTATGGATGGTCACCATATGTTCCCTATATATGGAACACTCATCATTGTAATAATATATCGATCATATCTTATATGAAGAAAAACAACATGGTATCATAGCAGGTTGTCTGGATGTGACTTCCAAATCGGAGAGCCCAGGAATATAATAGTTTTGAGGATGTAGTCCTAAGTGAGCTTAGGAGTTAGAACAAAGAGAGTTTTTCTCCTACATTTTGTTTGTTGGTTTCTTTGAGAGCACCATTTTTGTGAAGGAACTTATGTTGCGTATGGCGAAGAGGGAAGATGGGGGTAAGCACTTCTCATCGAATCTTTATTGTTAGCTATTGAAAGTATTGATGGGGTTGTAAAACCCCCCCGGTAACAGACCTCGTTTCTAAGGTTGTGTAGCCCAGACCAAAAAAGTATAGAAGCACTCTATTAACATAAAGAAAAATGGCGTGATTTACACCATAAGTTATTTGTTGGGTGGATTGGCGTGGACAGAATTGATCCCAACGCCATTTCTATGTATCTCAAAGCATAGCCCATTGAGATTGCATAAATCCAGTCCGCTACATGGCACTAGGTAGTGGCATCGATAAGTATCCCAATTGCAACTCCAACGGGGCTCGAAATCGCAAAGGCGAAGGCATACGTTGCACATGAGAGGAAGGGCCTATTGAGAATTATGTGCAAGAGGGATATGCCCATCGCAATTGCAGCGAATATCTTGTGTAAACACACCGTCAACAGAGCTCTCCACGCATCAGCCTTCGTCGTTGCAACACCAATGGCAATCCCTTCGAAGATAGAATGGAAGCACAGTACGAGTATTAACAATAAACTATCTCCCACGGAGGTCTTCTTTACTAATGATGTTGCCTTTACCATGTTCGATTCTCCATTTGAATGCGGCGGTGTTTGGAGGGTTTGAAAGTAGAGTGGTTCCTCGCCAGTTTGTGTGGGTACTCCACTTTCGGTAGAGAAAATATCAATTTCCTTTGAAGAGGAATTGCAGTGATGTTTGACCCATCTTGCTTCTGATACACCCAAGCGACGATGAGGTCTTCGAGCATGGTAATGAGGTATCCTGCGGTGGAGACCATGAATGTTAAAGGATACGTCTTGTCCGTCAAATCTGCTAATGTTTCTGAGGAATCACTGAGAAAATGCATCCAAGCCATCCCCAAGAAGACGCCAGCGGCGAACCGAGTTCCCAGCAAAAGAAAGCTCTCGTTCCATCTGTTAAAACAGGCAACAATGGTATCCATCAATAGAGGATACAATGGGCTATGAGGCAGGAGATACACAGTGTGTATAATGCAAATTGTGTGCATGTTTGAGACCCTAACTACAAAGTCTTGCTTCCCCTTCTCTCAATATGTCTTCCCCTCGTGTTGTGTATCCCATGTTACAGATACCTTTTAATTGTGTTGTATAAAAGGTTCTATGTCCGATTGAGCCTTAAAGGATCGTTGGATGGATGAAGTTTGTAGTTCCTAACGATGGTGGGTGCGAGGAAATCCAATCTAGAGGCATTGCAGAGGCACAAATTTCTCATCTTGTGAAATTGACCAAGATTTCTTAATGAGTGGGTTCCATCTTGAAGTAAAAGCAAATGTATAAAAGGTGAGGCAACATCGTGTTAATGGGGCATTTAACGGGATTCCTCATGGCCCCCTTCCTGCTCATAATCTGCTTGTGGAAAATATTTGATATTGCTAATTGGAGCAATACCTCCAAAGATGGATCATGTGTCATATTGGAATATCAATTGGGTACAATTGAAAGATGAAGTTCTCTATGTTAAGAAGAGGGCTTGTGGCAAGAGGGTTCTCCTAGAAAAAGGGAGTAGCCAATGAGGCAAAATGGGCAAGTAGGATTTTCAGCTCCAGAGGGAGAAGTTATTGAGCCACTCTCAGTTCCAGATAGAGTAGCTGCAGAGGAACCAATTGCAGAGAGAGAGTGGAGGAGTCAGTTCCACATAGAGCAACCCCAGAGGAGGGTAGTTGCTAACAGAGTAGAGAGGTTACTCTCACTCTGAGTGTTTAACAATTATAAAGTCCCAAAAGCAGCAGTTGATGTTCCCATAGATATTGCAGTAGGTCAAAAGAGATCGTCAGACTCTGCAGGACGAAGGACATGCAACTCCTCATGGTACCTTTTGAGAGAGCAAGAGACCTCAAAGATATTCGTGTTATGTCGTAGCTATGAGCCACATCATTGATTATGAGCCTTCCTGTTATGAAGAGGCATCTAGCCAGCAAGTATGGAGAAATTCCATGATGGAGGAGCATCAGTCCATCATGAAGAATGATGTGTGGGATATTGTTCTGAGACCTAAGGGAAAGTCTGTAGTGACTTCCAAATGGATCTACAAGATCAAACACATAGTTGACGAGAGCATTGAGAGGCACAAAACGAGATTTGTTGCTAGAGGATTCTCTCATGTTGAGGGAATAGATTATCAAGAGACATTTGCTCCTGTTGCTCGATACACTTCCCTCTGGATGACTATTTCCCCTATAGCATCCATGGGTTAGAGAGTACATTAGATGGATGTAAAGACAACCTTTCGCAATGGAGAGATTGAGGAAGAAGTATACATCGAGCAACCATATGGTTTCGTGATACATGAGAAGGAGTCTCATGTGTGCAGAGGTTGAAGATGGCCTTGTATGGAACCAAGCAACCACCTCAAGCTTGGTATGCAAGGATTGATGTACACCTGATGATTTTCGGGCTTCAGCAAAAGTGTTGTTGATCCCAGCCTGTACTACAAGACTTTTAATGGTGAGTCCTTGATTTTGGTCCTCTATGTTGATGATTTATTCCTCACCAATACAGAGAGTCTTATTGTTGAATGCAAGTATGCATTGGCCTCTAAGTTTGAGATAAAGGACCTTGGTATGATGCACTACTTCTTAGGACTAGAGGTGTGGCAGAGAACTGATGAGATCTTCCTAAGTCAGGGGAAGTACACAGTTGAGATATTGAAGAAGTTTGAGATACTGAACTTGAAGCTCGTGGCTACACCAATGATGATGAATCTGAAGAAACTAAGTGTCTTCTTTTGATTTTGACGAAAATGATCTGACTCTGTACAAAGAACTGATTGGATAATTGATGTATCTAGTTAACACCAGACCAAATATTTGCTATGCAGTGAGTGCACTTAGCCAGTTTATAAGTCAGTTGAGATATACTTCCAGTATTGATATGATATGGCAGGAATATATTGACTTTGATTGGGCAGGGAGTGCAGTGGACAGAAAGAACACCTTCGGGTGTTGCTTCACTTTCGGATCTTCCATGGTTTCTTGGTGTAGCCGGAAACAAACTTTTGTGTCTTTGAGCACAACAGAAGCAGTGTACATTGCATTAAGTATGACAGTCCGTGAAGCAGTGTGGCTTCGCAAGATCCTTGCAGATTTATCCGAACATGTGTTGGATTCCACCATCACTCATTATGGTAACCAAAGTTGTGTGAAGATCTCTGATAATCCAGTGTTTCATGAGAAATCAAACCACATTGAGATCAAGTACCATTACATCCGAGACATGGTGCAAAGGAAGGAAGTATTGGTGCAGTACCTTCCTACATATGAACAGGTTGTTGATGTTCTTACCAAACCAAGATGAAATTCAAGTACTTCCATGACAGACTTGGCGTGGCAAAGAATGTCTCCCTCGCTGAGAGGGAGTGTTGATGTTTGCATCTTCCTGAGACATTCTCCAGATCATACTCCTCTATGACTGAGTTGAGTTGATTTGTGATGACACTTATCCGAGAAGGAATAAGTGTGTTTGGGATTATAGCCCAAACACACTTATCAAGAGAGTTGACCCTTGACGCCATACACTATGGGAGTTGACCCTAGTGTTTCTAGAGGGTGTAGCCTCTAGAAGTCCACATGGAGTGCCATGTGTGACAAACTTTCTCCAGATCATACTCCTCTTTGAATTGAGTTGAGTTGATCTGTGAGGACACTTATTCAAGAAGGGATAAGTGTATTTGGGCTTATAGCCCATCGTCCCATGTGGAGAGAACATGAGGACATGTCAAGGGAGTTGACCCTTGATGTCTCACACTATGGGGAGTTGACCCTAAGTGTTCCTAGAGGGAGTAGCCTCTAGAAGTCCACATGGGAGTGCCATGTGTGACAAAAAAATTTCTACTATGGTGGTTGTGTATCACTGGTGGAGACTGTGTGTCTCTGGACAGTAGTTGTGTACTACTATGTAAAGTTATCTCCCTAGCTAAGAGGGAGTGTTGATGTTTCAGCATCGGGCGAAACTTCTCCTAGATTGGGCTGTAGACCAAGGGAAATAGGATACATTTATCATAAAGGTGCACTTGTGGTAAATGTGCCCAGACATAGTCCTTCCTTGATCATGACAAGGAATAATATGGACTCGAGGTGCTTGAAGTGCTTTCCATGTGTCAATTAGCATCAAGTGGACATTCACTCATAGGTGTGTACATGTGGTGAAAGATATTGGTGTGGTCTTTGTCCTAGTCATGGTGATTTGATAAGGAATGATAAAGACTCAAGATGCTATATGCCATTACATGAGGACCCAAAGTGAGCCTAATCTTAGAGAGTTAATTGGCTCAGAGGGAGAGCCGCAGGAGGAGTTTCTCCTCGGTTCAGGTGGGAGAGAGATGTCTCCCAAGACTAACAGACAAGTGTCATGAGTCTAGGGTGAAGTTTGTATACTTAAAAGACAAGCTTGGCATGTTGCATAATGGCTCCCTCATTGAGAGGGAGTGTTGATGTTTGGACAACATCGGGAAGACATTCTCTTAGAATAATAATTAATAATATAATTATTAATTATTAAATATCATATATAATAAGTAAATGATAATAATAAATAGTTATTGATTATTCA